>JACXGK010011661.1:0-15631 GCA_016801125.1 Novumbra hubbsi
GGGGGGGGGTGGGGTTGGTAGGAAGGGAAAGATAGTACTACTAGTGTGTGAAGTGAGTATGACAATATAACTAGTCAATGCAAACTGACAGACGTACCGGCAAGAAGGCCTAATATCTCAGGCACTCTGAAAAAGTTTTTAGATAAAGAATATTCAAAACATTAACTTACAACTTTTATGGCTGATATCTACTAGTCGTTTCACCTTGTATTTATGCCAGTAGTTACTGATGCCCCTTTTAATAGACATCAGTAAAATACTTGTTCTGCCATTGCTTGACTATAGATTCCAACTAAAGATACATGGTTAGCAGGGCATGCTGGTAAGCCAGGCTGGTAGGGTCAGTGTCCACAAGAACGTTAATACTTAAACATGTGTGCACTTGTAGTGACATTTGCTCTGGAGAAGAGTATGTGACTTACTACCACTACTGTACAAAGTTTGGGGTCACGTAGAAATTTATTTGTTTCTGAAAGAAAAGCAACTGTTTTGTCCAATAAAGTAACACCTAGTTGATCCGAAATACGACTAACACAGGCTTAGCCTGTGTTCACACAGGAGTTATACATTGAATCAGGGAGTTAAATCAGTTATGTTCCTTTCCCAACCATAAGTACACCCACGAGTACACTCTCCTAATTCAGTTTGTCAAATTATCATCAGGACATCCATTAATGTAGCCCTGGGCTAAAATGTTTAAATGTTTACGCTTGCTGACATGGCATAGGAAGTTGGCAAATGAAAAAAAATATGATTTCATACGTTTGCCCACTGACAATTAATTTTAATGGTAGGTTCATTTGAACAGTGAGAGATAACAACAGAAATAATCCACACCTGCTTTTGCAGGGTTATTGCAGGTGTGTATCGAAATGCTCTTATAAATGTTGTAATCTTATGTTGTGGCAAAAATACTCAAACAACATAGAAGCAAACTTGAAACAAACCGCTATTTAAAAAAGGAAATGTTATGACTGGTATGTTCACAATATAGGACAACTGTATCGTGTTATTACCTTTTGGGGAATGGCATTGCAAAAGGGCTTTATTCTCCATGGGCCTCAATGAAATATACTCTATGCATATAAATGAAATATTAGATTCAAGTTTAAAACATATTCTATGTGCTGAACTAAAGGGGCGTTTGGGAGTAGCATGTCTGGAATCTCAATATAGTGTTATTTCTTGGGGGACCAGAATCTAAATACCCAGCAGCATTTTCTACTACACCCACTTGCATAGGCCCAGTGGAACCATAAGTGGTGCTTATGAATTACATTTTGGGTTGTAGTGAAAAGAATACAATAATAAAGTGGGAATACTCAGTCGAATGAACCAGTGATTGTGCTGGCGGCATATTGTCCTGCTGCCTGGTTAATAATAACGGACGACTTTGCAGCTCTCAAACATTTGGAAACTGTTTGGCTGAGAAAGAAAGATCCTTAAGTGGACGGTTCCTGCGTATTAAGAATGACCTATTCGTACTGAAATGTATTCCTTCATTCTCTCACTCTCTTGACCTCGTGTTCCTTTATTCTCCCGAGTGCTGGCATCGACCCAGTCGTAGACTAGTCAGAATGTTGGCTCTGTGACACGGACCGATCAGGGCCCAACCAAGCAGCTGATGAATGGGAAATAGGAAGGACTATTTTCCGTTATTATTCTTCCGCTACCATGTCAGAGGAATGTTATGCTTCCTAGCATTCCGTAGCCGTAACACCGGCGCGATGCTACTCTCTTCTCTGCTATTGGTTTAAATATTGTTTTGATGACTGTGATTGACAGTCACGGATCTTGGCTAAAACGATAATATTCTGCTAGCTTGTTTAAGATAAAATGAGCATCTTTGGGTTTTTTTTGTTCAATGCTGTTTTCTCAAATATAACTCTATTGCTTTCTCAAGGACTTGTTATCTTTGTGGCGATGTGTGTTTAGCCCCCGGTTTGAATGATGATTTCCTCCACACGCTGTACTTATTCACTGTCTCTTATGTTGTTTTTGCCAGAGAATCCCCAGACGGCCTTTGCCAGAGAAACACAGAGCCAGTTCTCTCACTCTGCTACTGTAGACAAATTAGCCTCCAATGGCCAGAGTCTCTCCACAGAGGTACAGCAGATGTACCATACCAGTAAGGTGATTGAATGCTGCCTGAACCGATACTTCACTGAATTACTTCTTGTCTTCTTGTTGTTGTTTTCTCTTTTCTTTCTCTTTTACTCTTTCTTCTCTGTTTGTCTCTCTCTCACTCGCTCTCCTTTTCTCTCTCTTTCTCTTTTGTGTGTACGCCTTTAAGGTTGGCGTTGCCGGGGTAACGGTGGACTGCTCTTTGACTGACAGCAGTGTGTGGGACACGGAGACCTTCCTCCTCCAGATCACCAACACGCCTCCCTTTGGACTAGGGGAACCAAAGTCCCCTTCTGTCTCTCCCTCCGTGTCACCCTCTGTCTCGCCCTCTGCCTCTCCCTCCACCTCCCCCTCCGTCTCCCCCTCTGCCTCGCCCTTGCTCTCCCCCGCGGACCAAGCCCTTGTCCGACTTACCAGCCTCTCCCAGTCTTTCCATGCCAACAAGAGAGGGAGTCCACCCCTAGATTCCCTGGACCTCAGGTATCCAGCTCCGTCCCACTGCCTGTCACCCAGTCCATTTGGTTTATCATTTATATCAAGAGATAATCGTATTTACTTTTATTCGCTGAGTGCGCACTCCTGGTAGTTCCAAAAGTGTTGAGATTGCTGTATTGTTGACTATCTGTCTTGTTGACTGAATGAAACAAAAAGTGCGTTGTCACAGTTGTGTGTTACTGGACTGGGATGACAAACAGAATATCTACGGTACTGTTAGCTCTTACCTGTGATCTACAGTACATAGTCAGCATGTTCTCCTAATGAAAGGTTCTCTCTGTGCGGACTTGGTCCATGACAGCCCCAGTCTGGTAGCTCTCGTGATGGAAAGTGAAGAAGAGGAGGACGGGATTTTGGTGAAGTCTCCCCTCTCTCTCGTCAGTCCCCTGACCTCTGACCCTTGTATGAGAGTGGACAACCGCTCCCCAGACCTCATCACACGTTCACACTCCGCCTCCACGGATCCGACCAATGAAAAGGTACGGCACCAAGCACGTCTGCCCTCAGTGGACGAGGGCCACTATATTACTGGGTTGTGTGGTTGTCCATCCTAGAATTACCTAATACACCGGAAGTGTATAGTGGATATATGGTGTTGAAAAGGGCTAGCTATATTACTGTATCATTTATATTTATGTATATGTATTACATACAGATATATATATATACATATATACTGTTGTGAAATGGTAGCTATATAACTGTATATGCATGTAAATATACACGTATATACATCATTGAAGATGTGTCGCTGCGTTCCACTGTGTTGACCTGAGTGTTTGCGTTCCAGGAAGCGTGTAACCAGGGGACCAGACACCGCTCCTATTCCTACACCTCCCCCAAGATCAGCCTCCTGCCCCCCCGCTTCTCCCGCGACCCCACAGTCACTCCCGCCCCCTCAGACCTCAGCCCAGGTTGGTGTCCCTGTGACCTTTGACCCCAGGACCTTTGACCTTTTCAATATAGCTGTTTAGTTATCATTATTATTTCTCTGATTACAACGTTGTTGACAGTCCCTTGGTTTGCATTGCCTTGTCCTTCCTATGCTGGGTCATGCTCTGTTCTGACATGTGACCTGTGTTTACACAATGAAGATGCTTATCAAAGACCGGTCCAAATAATGTTGACCCAAGATCGACGCTAATAGTCTGACAGCTTGTGTATAGAGGTCCCGAATCGACCATGCATCATGACTCACTTGTTTAGTTGGTCGTGGGAGATTGGCCGCTATAGTAAACAGTAGTTTCTTTATTGCATTGCTGTAAGGCTGCGGTCTGTTGTGTCACTAACCATAGACCCGTAACTACTAGATAGTTGGCTACTGGTTGTAACTAACAGATAACTAACTCATCTACCTGAGACTCTAAGTGACCTTTTTCATTTTTCCTATGTTGCTTTTTCATCCAAAGCAACATACATAATCGATAATGGTTAGCTGCAAAAGGATAATGCATTACACTGCTTTGAATGTACCCAAAGGATTTTATAATATTGCAGATACAGCGTTACCATAGATAGGTCTTCATTGGGCATTATGTAAGCAGTTCGCAGTAACATCACTTCCTGAGACAGGAGGTAAAAAAATCAGTGAGAACTGCCAATGTAAAACCTCTCCCAAGGGCACAATGTTAGATCTTCGACCTTGTCAGCTCAGTGATTCCAACCAACAACCTCTGCTTACTTGACCAATTTTCTAACCACTTAGCTGTACCGACGTACTCATTCACCTATTGGATGAGAAGGTCAGAGGGCAGGGAGTTGTGTTCCTCTGAGTGGCTTTGTGAGTGCTGTGCCCACTCTGCCCTGTAGATGGCGTGTTCCACAGTGTGAGCCATGGCCGATCTCTCCTTCAGGCCCTCTCTCTGTCTAAATCTCTGTCTCTACTCCACCCTGGTAGTAAGTATAGGTTACCTTAGAAACGCTCTCTGTGCTCTAACACCATTGCATGGCAATATTGTGGCTACTAGTCCAGAGTGTGCTTGGGTGTGATCCTGTATTATGCATGACGAACCGTGTGTGGGCAAGTGCATTCGCTGGCTGGGCTCTCCTTCCCAATCACTGGGCTGCCTCTTCGTCCTGCCAAGACATCCTCAAAAATGCCTGGGGCCGAGGGGAGCTGGGTGGACGTACCTGCCAATGTGTGTCTGCTACGTCGCTCGCGCCATGTAATATCACACCGAGGATTCACGCTCTCTTTTGTCCATTGCAGAGCAGAGAGCGCTCAGTCTGTCGGAGCAGTCTCAAGAGAAAAGGTACGTTTCCCCCTGTGTCTTAAGTGTGTCTAAAGTGTGTTTGGTCCCCCAATAGATCCACAGGCTCAGCGGCTCTCACGGCGACTGCCTGGTTGCCGGGGCGATGGAGTGCTCTGCATCTCCCATGGTCGTCTTCGTAGCAGGCCCATGTTTTCTGTGTTTGACTCCCGCCTTTGCCGTTAGTAAGCCAAGGCGTGCCGGGACATATTAACCCCGTGTCACAGGGAATGACACAAACCGTAAGCTTCGCAGCACCTGTCACCAGCGAGGCGTGGCTGTCGACCGCACCGCAACCCCATTGTGCCCCAGGGTTTATTCGTCGATGCAAATTGCGGTCCGGTGCAAATATTTAGAACGCAGGGCCCATGCGCTCAGATGGCGTCAGGCTAATGCACGGCTACTTGGTGCCACGGCGAGCGGGATTCACCGCGTAGCGTCCCGGGGACGAGTGGCCCCAGCAGGGACGGACGGACAAAGGAAATGCATCCTCTTCACTTCTTTTTCACCCTGACCTTCGTTTGGATGAGACGCTTTCAGGAACCATGCCAGCTGCTTTTGTCCTCTTCTACTATTCATCTGTTGGGTCCCCGTGGACACACTCTAGCCACAGATGCATAGCGCCCCCTAGAGGATGGTTTGTGTGCCTGTCGTCGGTGTGTGTTCGTGTGTGTGTGTGTCAGAGCTGTGTGAGTGTTTGTGCTCTTATACACTGTATCAGAGTTGTGTGTGTGTGTGTGTGTGCCCCCCTAGGGAGGTAAGGTATCGTAAGCGAGCCCAGTCTGCAGACGAGGAGGGCAGCATTGAGCTGGCAGAGTCCCTCCAGCACCTCACGCTCTCAGAGTTCCTCAAAGAGTACGTGGGCATGGCCCTTATCCGGGCTGGTAGTAACCCTACAGTAGCTCCCGGTCTGACAGCCAGCCTGTCTCATGCAGCTCTAACCTCCCCAGGCCAGGCATGTTAACTCCCCAGTGTGCATCCTGTCGTCTAACCTATAGGAAGTCTAGGGTTCACCATTCACTACCACTAGCATGGCCTCACCAATAACCCTGACAGACCGCACTTGTAGGTTTTTTTGTTGTACATGTTTGTGTAGCACTTGTATCTAATGCCGTCCAACCCCTAACCCACAGTTATCTTTCATTGTACTTTATTCTGGAATAACAGAGGATACTACTGGACTGTGCTCTTTGTTTGTCTTGATTTTGCCGTCAACGTTTAGATTTATACCGCATGTCCTCTGGCTGTGTAACGGATCCAGTCTGTTGGGTCAGTTACTGGTCAGTTGAACTACTAACCAGATTCTGTGCTTGATACTATTATTGTTGGTCTTTCAAATGATTTGCTTATTTCCTATAGGTGTGTTTCCTCAATGACAGGGAATGATGTAACAATTATTTTTCTGTTGGTCAACAAATATGACTATACCGAAATAAAGTATATTTTGTTTTAGTATATGACTGTACTAAAAGAAGGTTCAGCACGTAAGATGCTAGTGTGTTTATAAACCTTAAACTTTGATCTGGATTTGACCGGCTCACTCTGTTTGTCAACAATGTCGAACAGAATCGAAGAAGAGGAGTGGGACAAATACAACATCCCGTCTAAGGTTGAGTCAGAGAAATACAAAGTCATTCGTACCTTCAGCTTCCTCAAGAGCCGAATGTCCAGCACTCGCAACAAGAACAAGGTGACACAATACGGACTTGTCAGATGATATAAACACAGCCGGCATCTAGGCCACGCCCGGAAGCAATGTGTCTAGAACGCACGGCAACACTTGAAAATACTGATGTCATTCACTGTAAACTGTCACAAAAAATACGTTTTAATGGGATTTATATAAAATACCAATAGCCTTTGATCTTTCTAAATACAATGTACTAATTATGCTGTGGCTTGCGGTTGTAGTTATGAGTTCCCAAACCCTTGACATTAAGCCAGAACATTTTCCTCAGGCTTCCTTGCTTACAATGATAAGCAAAAGCAGGAAATATTTGGGGAAATAACCGTGACCCAGAACGTCACTAAAACCCTTGTGCAGTTTCTTTCCTTTTAATCATCAACCTTTTGTTATTGGTTTAGCGTGTGTTTGTGTGAGGGGAACCCCCCCCCCCCCACCCCCCACAAACACACACACACACATTTCCGTCACGGTGGACTTTACAATGGGCTAAAATAAGGAGGGGGCTGTTCCCACTCAAATGGCTCCACATAGAGTCAGCATAGAATTGTGCCTCGACTGTGTTCTAACCTGACTGAGAGCAAGTTTTACTGGCCGAGTGGAGCCTTAAACGGCCATAGGTGGAACATTGGCTTATGAGAAAGGGTTGGTCCTGGGATGGGTTTTGGCGGAGAGGGTTCTGACAGAGTCTCGGTGGACGGTGCTTGATGTTTAGCCCTGTGTCTCGGCCCTGGTTCCTCAAGGGGAAGGGGAAGGAGGGGAAAGACAAACGGCAGGATGGACATCGCTTCACCGCCGGCTTCTGCGCTGGTCCCGTCGTCTGCCTGGTCTGTGACAAACCCGCCGCGGCCAAGGACCTCCTGCACTGTGCCGGTAAGTCAGCCGCAATTAGTGGTCTCTAATCAGCCGCGACAAGCAGCGGGTGTGTGTGTGTGTGTGTTCAACTACGCAATAAACAGACAGGAAGTAGAAGTAAAACAAAGTCTAATATAATTATTATTGTCTCAAGCTTAATGGAATGGACGTACTCCCATGTATCCAAAGCCTGTGCTTTTCTTTGTCCATTCATTCGCTGGTGTACCGAGGCGATGTGTTTCCTGCTCGGCCGGTGCTCCTTTCCTGTTGATGCAACGTGCTTTTCCGTCCTCCCTCAGGTTGTACTGTCATGGTCCACAAGGGTTGTAAGGACTCAGCTCCACCGTGCCTAAAGGTGATTTCCAGCTCCGCGTTCCCGCCGGCCTCGTGTGTTTGTGTGTGTTTACAGAAAGAGTGTTAGTAGAGCGAGAGAGGGTATGATCTGTCCCGCACACCTCCACCAGAGAGGGTATGATCTGTCCCACACACCTCCACCAGAGAGGGTATGATCTGTCCCGAACACCTCCACCAGAGGGGGTATGATCTGTCCCGAACACCTCCACCAGAGAGGGTATGATCTGTCCCGAACACCTCCACCAGAGAGAGTATGATCTGTCCCGCACACCTCCACCAGAGAGGCTATGATCTGTCCCGCACACCTCCACCAGAGAGGGTATGATCTGTCCCGCACACCTCCACCAGAGAGGGTATGATCTGTCCCGAACACCTCCACCAGAGAGGGTATGATCTGTCCCGCACACCTCCGCCAGAGAGGGTATGATCTGTCCTGAACACCTCCACCAGAGAGGGTATGATCTGTCCCGAACACCTCCACCAGAGACGGTATGATCTGTCCCGCACACCTCCACCAGAGAGGGTATGATCTGTCCCGCACACCTCTGCCCCGACCCTCCGCCACACATTAAAACCTTGGGGGGGTGTTAATGGTTACGGCAGTCCTGTGACACATCCACCGAAGACGGCTCATGCTGGAATGTCATGGGTTTTTAAGGTCTCTAATGTTCAACTGACCTGCCTTTGGTTAATCTTTCTTTAACATGACAGAAACTCCAGGATAAGTATGCAGTTGCCATGGTTAAGAACCGAACGGCATCCCTCCCGCAGAGTGAGTGTTACCTTGACAGAGTTCAGGGGTCATTGATGGGGGTGTTTGTGTCATCCTGTGAGGCACGCGGAGGAAAGACCGTTGAAACAATAACTCCTCCTCTCGGTTCCTCTCCAGACTTCACGGTAA
Organism: Novumbra hubbsi; assembly: GCA_016801125.1. Taxonomy (NCBI): domain Eukaryota; kingdom Metazoa; phylum Chordata; class Actinopteri; order Esociformes; family Umbridae; genus Novumbra; species Novumbra hubbsi. The sequence continues at coordinate 8,663 of JACXGK010011661.1, forward strand.
GAGACAGTCCCTCTTCTTGTCTGATCTCCACCTCAGCCTCACTACCTCTGATGACCCAGAGGGACGGGCGAGACACAGCCTCCCTCCCCAGCCCACTCTCCAGAAGTGTTCCCTCTGCCAGTGACAAGTGAGCTCAGCATCTCTCTCTCTCTCTCTCTCTAATAACAAAAAGTCTCTAAATATATAAAATATTTGGACTTTAATGTGGAAGAGCTTTAATTGGAAGAGCTTTAATGTGAAAAATTGTCTACATGGCGAGAAGCAGGTAGAAAATACTATAGCTGTAATAAATAGCTAATAAATAGCTAAAACTAACATTTTAAAACATCTGAAATTCTAAGTAAATATTACTCACACGTTTTGCTCAGTGTTATAAGCCATATACAGTGCTGTAGAAATGTGTTAGACAGTTATGAACATATGGATAAATATAGAGATAGAGATAGAGATAGAGATAGAGAAATAGATGGATATTGATTGGCTTCACAATGTTGTTCCAGTAGTGACACTTCTCCTCCCATCCTCTCCTCTGTCTCCCACTCTCCCTTCATCTCTATTCTACAACACTCCTCCCATCCTCTCCTCTGTCTCCCACTCTCCCTTCATCTCTATTCTACAACACTCCTCCCATCCTCTCCTCTGTCTCCCACTCTCCCTTCATCTCTATTCTACAACACTCCTCCCATCCTCTCCTCTGTCTCCCACTCTCCCTTCATCTCTATATTCTGCAATATTCTCCCAAAACGTTGGAAATAAAAACAGTGCGATGTTGTGCAAATCATGTATCCATATATTGGCCTAATAAAAGCACAAAGACAGCGTATCAAATGTTGAAGCAGCAATGTATCAAATGTTGAAGAAGCAATGCATCAAATGTTGAAGAAGCAATGTATCAAATGTGGAAGCAGAAATGTATGAAATGTTGCCGGTAAAACAGTTAGTAAAGGGGCATGACGCTAATGGCCCTTCTTCTCTATAGTCCAGAGGATGTGTTCTCCATGAATCTGAATAATAATGAAACATTTCTGTTCGTCAGACCAGAGGACAGTTTTCTAATTCGCCTCCGTCTGTCTTAAATGAGCTTGGGCCCAGAATAAGTGGAGGAGACTTTTTCTGGAGCTTGTTTCTATATGTTATATATACATTTCTTTGCGTGGTACAGTTTTAACTTGCATTTGTGGATGCTGTGACATACTGTGTTCACAGACAATAGTTTTGTCTGGCATGATCCTATGCAGTGATTTCCACTACATTTGTGCCCCTGTAGCAACTCCTTCTAAAACTTGTTGCTGGCATAAAATTCAAAAGTGGCCATGTATTTTTAAATGATTTGCATTTCATTGCATTCGGTTTTTCTTGACACTGTATTTTCTGTACATTAAAACTGTGATGGAGATCTCTTGGAATGATGACATTTTCACTGTTCTGGCAGACTAAACGAGAGTCCTGAGGCCGAGTCTGACAGCAGGTGGGGACCTGGCCAATCCGAGTCTTCCACCTCCACCGACTCCTCCCTCGGAGAAGGTGGGCACTGCAGGGACGAACTCGGCCATTTTGTGTCCGCCGACGAATAATGACGAAAGGTGTCTCTCTAACCGCCTGCCACCCCCCCACCCACCCTCACCCTTCCAACCCCTCCCCCAACAGACTGTGTGGACTCTGGTCTCCATGGTGACTTGGCTGCTGATGCTCTGGACTACGAGGCGGAGTCTTGGAGTCTGACAGTGGAACACAAGTTCTGTAAGAAGCGGGACAAACGGCTGGTGAAGAGGCAGGATGTTATTTACGGTGAGAGAACACATCCTCTGCCTGCCTGGGTCACCAGATGGTTAATTATCATCAAGTGACCAAAAAACGGTAGCATATAAAAGCGGATGAAAATAATACGACGGAGTGCGCCTAAAGACACCTTTTGTCACCTGGGAAGTGCAGGGTAGCGGATCGTGCGTGCGAATCTGTCGGCGTGATTAACCGGTGGAGGTTTTAGGTCTGACTAACGCCGAGTGGGATGCCAGATGACTGGGTGAATACTCATCCCGACATCCCCGTGTGCTCCGTCAGAGCTGATGCAGACGGAGATGCACCACCTCCAGACCCTGCGCATCATGGCCGAGGTGTTCCGGCGGGGGATGAGGGAGGAGGTCCAGCTGGACGCGGACGCCGTGGGCCGCGTCTTCCCCTGCCTGGACGAGCTCCTTCTCTTCCACGGCGACTTCTTCGGCGCCATGAGGGAGCGGCGCCACGGCAGCGGGCGGCCGCACGGGGACAGGAACTACGTCATAGAGCGCGTCGGGGACATCCTGCTGCAACAGGTGCGCCGTCACGACGAGGGGGATGTAGAACGCTGAGCTGCCACCGACTTAGAGACGGGAATAATGGGCGAAAATGCACACAGAACCCTGAGCTGAAACCTGAGTGGGTTCAGGGCAGTGGAAACCGAATGGTCACACCGCCACTAAAATGACATGCGTGGTCTTGTTTGTTGACGCTGGGTTCTTGGCGGCTAGCGTCCACGGTAATTTCACATCGAGGGGCGTGACTGGTGTTGCGGTTCAATTTGAGTAATGGAGGACATTGGGTGTCATCCTTTCTGGTGCAGTTTTCTGAAGAAAATGCTGAGAGGATGAAGCAGTTGTATGGCGAGTTCTGCAGCCATCACACTGAGGCAGTTGCCTTCTTTAAAGAGCTACAGCAGCACAACAAACGTTTTCAGACCTTCATCAAGGTATGAGCGTGTCTGCTTAGGAGACTACTAATGTCTTAGGATGTCCACATTTTAACATGTTTTTGTCTCTGTATAGATTATCTTAATATGTGTTATGTATTCCGTTTGTGGTTAATTAAGGATTTTTAAATGTGTTTTTCTAAAGCAACAAAGTAATAACTATTTGGTGCGAAGAAGAGAGATCCCAGAATGCATCTTGTTGGTGACCCAGAGGATCACTAAGTACCCTGTTCTGCTGGAGAGGATTCTACAGTACACCCAAGGTCAGTCTGTCTGCCCCTTGCTGTTCATATGAAATAGCATGACCCAGTTATCATGGTGGTTATAATGGTGGCTTTATCGTGGTGGTTATCATGGTGGCTTTATCATGGTGGTTATCATGGTGGTTAAAAGGGGGGTTTTATCATGGCTGTTATTATGGTGGTTTTATCATGGTGGTTATCATGGTGGTTATCATGGTGGTTATAATGGTGGTTTTATCATGGCTGTTATCAGGGTGGTTATTATAGTGGTTTTATCATGGCTGTTATCAGGGTGGTTATTATGGTGGTTTTATCATGGTGGTTATCATGGTGGTTATAATGGTGGTTTTATCATGGCTGTTATTGAGGTGGTTTTGTCAGCTATAAGAATATACAAATGCTAAAGTAAAAGTATATATATATATAACATGACATCTAATGGACAACAATGTGCTGTATTAGAAATGGAACGTTATTACTGTTATGTGCTAACTGGATGTCTAGTGTTCACTGTGGTTTTCGGATTATTTCTTCTTTCTTTCTCTCTCGCCACCTCCTACCTCCTCCCCCTATCAGAGGATAGCGAGGAGCACAGGGACCTCTCCAGGGCCTTGGTTCTGATCAAGGAGGTGATTGCGGCAGTGGACCTGAGGGTCAGTGAGTTTGAACAGGGTCAAAGGTTACAGGATGTCCTAAGCAGGATGGAGAACCGGAGCTCTGCCAAACTGAAGAACGGACATACTTTCCGGAAGCAGGATGTTCTAGGACCAGGCCGGACCCTCAAACATCAGGGCCTGTTAATGTGGAAGACCGCCACCGGGCGCCTCAAAGGTCAAACACCCGGGTCAATCGAACCCCTCACAGCCAAACAATCAGCCAATCAGTCCGTCAGCCAGACATTCAATGGATTTCACCATAATGACAATATTGATAATGGAGTGCCCTGTTTAAAACAGTCTTGTTGTCTCCTATCCCTACAGATGTACTGGCTCTGCTTCTCACAGACATTCTGATCCTCCTACAGGAGAAAGACCAGAAGTTTATGTTTGCTGCTGTGGTATGTCTACCAAAGGGTCTTGTGACATTTGTGATGGGTCACTGCTAGGTTTACTAAAACTCCTCTTAGGGGAACGTAGCCCACCGTTTTGTTGATATACATTATGTCCAAATGTCTGACTGGTGACGGTTGGCCTGGTTACACAGAGATGGGCTGTCATGAGATGTTTAACCCTGAATGTTGGGGAGAAATTATCATATTAGACAATTGTCTTTTTGTGGCTATTCAGCAGATGACATTAAATAAAAAATAATGAAATAGTAGTAGGCTACAAATTAACTGTATTTTTTCAAGCATACGTGTCAGTTTCAATTTTGATTGTACAGACTTATTGTCAAATAGAAAATGTGCTTTAAACTGCTATCTAATAACCCTATTTTTGTAATGATAACACTAAGAAGAATGCAAATAGTTGTTTTGTTTTGGTTTCAATCAAGAGCAACTAAGGAGCTAATGTTAGTTGAAAATTAGACCAGCTGTGGACACAAGAAATCTGGCAGTGTTGAAACACAGCAGCTGTGGACACAAGAAAAAATGGAATCACGAGAAACAATAGACATTCATTAAAGATAGAAAAGCTAATGAAAACACCCCGTTCTTTTTTGAGTACGAACTTTCCAATTCAGTTCAGTTCTGTATAGTTGTAACGCCAGATGGGTTAAGGGGGAAAATGAATATTCTATTTCCGAGTTAACTAATATGTGTTATGGAGACAAGACAACTACATCTGTGTCTTATAGCTCTGCTGTCTGTCTTGCTGTCTGTCTTGCTGTCTGTCTTGCTGTCTGTCCGCCTCAGGACCAGAAGCCTCCAGTCATCTCCCTGCAGAAGCTGATCGTCAGGGAGGTGGCCAATGAGGAGAGGGGGATGTTTCTAATCAGCGCGTCCGTCGCGGGGCCGGAGATGTACGAGGTCCACACCTCCTCGAAAGATGAACGCAACACCTGGATGAGGCTCATACGAGAGGCTGTAGAGAGGTCCGTCAGAGGAGAGGGGTGTGTGTGTGTGTGTGTGTGTGTGTGTAGGTGCTTAACCCTGCCTCTGTCTATCCAGCTGCCCAGAGGAGGAGGAGGACAACACCAGCGAATCAGAGGAAGACAAAAGAGCATCTGAAGCGAGAGTCCAGAAAATACACAGGCTACAAGGTAAACGGTGTGCTACTGTACGCGGCGCTGCAAATGCTTGCGTATCATCTCTGTGTGGATTGTGTATGACTGGCTGCAGTGTCCTGTGGTTGGATTACAGTGTGAGTGTTGCGTGTGTCTGTCAGAGAGTCTGAGCGGTCAGGACCATCAGATCTGTTCCAGTCTGGAGGAGAAGCTCCAGATCTTTGCCGAGCTGTCTGCCCTGAGGGGAGGTGCTAAGGGAGCACAGCATGACCCACGCCTGCTGGTCCAGCCACACCCAGAAGAGGTGCCCCAGGCTGCAGTACTGCTGAAGGCTGCCCTCAGAGAGGGTGAGAGTACACTGCTTAGTCCCAGGCCCGTTGCCGTCAAAAGGGTGGTACATTTCCACACTTTATTTTTCGTGATAATTGTCTTTTTGGCAAGAAACATTATCAAAGTGGAGGTTTAGCCTGTTTGGGGGGTGTGGTACGGTCAACACGCTGAATGACGCTGATTATAATAGACGGACCATTGTTGGGTGAGCTGTAGATAGCATTATCAGCCAATCACGTCTGTCAACTGAGAAATCTTCAAATTGGTGTCCTAAAGTGCACCCAATCAGAGTTTCTATTTCAAAGGCCAAAGTAGGGAAATGCATGACTCAAGCAATATGTTAAGGATTTATATGAGTCAAAGTAAACCCACAGGGATGTATTACACATACGACATATGCTAATTTGAAAACAATAAGCATCACCAACTGACATGATCATTTTCAACATGTTGACTATTTCCTGCCTTTGTGTCTTTTTGTCTGTCTGTGACTTCCTCCCCACAGTGATGTAAACCCCCCCATCCATTCCCTAACTCCTGTTCTCCTCTCCCCAGCTGAGAACCTAAGGACTACTCTGTCCTCACAGTCCTGCTCCTCCTCCGCTCCCCGCCACCCGTCCGGGGAGCCCCTGTTCCCCCCCGTGTCTCCCACCCACCCCACCACCCCTCCGGAGGCCACCTCAGACGGCGAAGCCCCTCCTGGAGACCCTGACACCAGGGAGGGTGAAGGGTCTGCTTGCCCGGCCCTCGTTCTGCAGACCCTGACTCATGCCGGCACAGAGGATGCTGATGACATCAACCTCAAGGTGGGTCTTTTTGTGCCGTGTTACCCTACTGCAGTGCAGGCAGCCGCAACACGGGACCGCGTTGTTAAGGGGCCCCTGGGGCAGCTGAGCTGCTGAAGTGTTGTCCGTCTCGACCTCTCGCCTTCCTCTCGGCGTTGGGTCGACAAGCCCAACATTTGTTTGAATAATTTACCACCTTCTTTTTTTTAATTACATTTCAGCCCTAACAGACTAAATTATTAATGTGTTAATAACACCGGATAAGGTCGATTTTAGCTCTGAAAGGGACCACGTCATTAAAAATAGATAATTCTATTGCGATTGCCTTGGTCACATTTGTGCTTTCGTTAGCATTTCTGCGTGTGTCCTGTCTGGGAGGTCAATGACTGCTAGGGAGGAGGGGTTTGGACTGGAACTGAGTGCCCATGCAGGACCTCACCACCATGGGGCGCTACAGGCCAACTAGCACCTAGACTCCTCAAGACAAATTGACTACTACTGTTCTCTTACCAGCACATTGAACCCTGACATGAGCTTGGCTAATGGTTCCGTCTAGAAAAGGAAAACAGTGGGATAGTGAAAAATAGCTTTTGGTTGAAAGTGTTGACTTAATGGTGTTTTATATTAAGCAATAAAGAGAGATAATTAGCTACAACTCTTAAAAGCAACTCTTCATCCACTAACTAACTTCATCCACTAACACTGAGGTACAGGATTACGG
>JACXGK010011662.1:0-15626 GCA_016801125.1 Novumbra hubbsi
ACAAACAATAAACCACACCGGGTGTGGCTGTAAAACTAACCTAAGTAGGCTCCCCAATCAGAGTCAACTGATTGCAGCTGCTCTGACTGGGGAGCCCACAACGGCATAGAGATGGCTAGAAGCCTCTCCATGTGCCATGCCCTGAATGGGAGCCCCAAAGCACAGAGATGGCTAGGGGCCCGCATCCAGGACATGACACGTATACTGCAAGTGCTGATGATTGGTATGGTGTGGAATACCCACTAAACAATGTCCAAATTTGGAAACGTGGTCAGTACATACCTTCTCTTGAACCATCTCCTCTACAAAGTCTAACTCCAGGTCACCGGGATATTTGTATTGGAGATTGGTTGCATTTGAGTGTATTGGTGAGACGAGGCGGCACAGATATTTAAAAACAAAAAAGGCTAAAACGGCTCTGAATGGAACAATTTGACTGGTATTGGTGATCAATTTTTACCATCAGTCTGTCCAAACACATCTGGAGAATTTCTCAAAGCCTGACAAGTGACACTTGGGTGTTGTGGATTCATTTGCCTGTGTCATTTTCACTGTTTCTGTGTTTTTTTCTTTAAACATGTAATAATTGGATACATGGAATACTGCTTCAAATACGTTGAACTGAATTTGTAAGGCAGCCACATAAGTTCTCTAAGATTTTACACAAAGCCAACTCTACTGCATCGCTTTTCTACTGTAACCTTTTAAGAATATAATTCCACTTGTTGCATGAAAATGCCACTGCAAGTTTATAAAAAAATTTGTTCGGTGACATGGCTTCATAAAATTTACATTTTAGTAATATAGCAGATGCTCTCATCCAGAGTGACTTACAATAAGTGCATTCCTCTTAAGATGTCTTGGTAAATCTAAGTTTGACAATCATATAAAGTAGACTTTCCTTGGGGACAAACCCTTACAGTTTTTCACAATTGCTTAAAAACATTTCTTGAACCTCCACCCATTATCTGAAAACTTTAAACACAGAACCAAATCTGTCTAAAACAAACACTCAAAACCATTTGATCTTTTCTCAAAATCACACAATGCTTTCAGATCATACACACAGCCAGTCAATATAAAAACACTACCAAGCATTCATTAGACGGGAGAATGTGGAAATGTGTTTAGAGTTTTGCAAACAATTTGCAAATGGTGTTTAACTGCATTCATTTGTTTAAGGTTCACCAAAAGAGTGACTAATTCGACAAATTGGTTTAGGCCAAAGAGAATTTGGTTCAGAGAATGAGGTTTAGTGTTATAGATGTTTTTAAAAACGAAATATCCAGGTGTAATGTGTTCATTGCTAAGGGTAAGCATGACATTCCACTTTGATTTTGAAATGGCTTAACGCAGGATACACCTGTTAGTATCATCACTGTGTATAACATCGCATCTCAAAAAAACCTGAACAGTTGGAAATGCCTGCGACAGGTGTGTCATCTCTGCATTTCCTCCTGTGCACATGTAATTGCTGGGTTTTGCAGGTGCAGAATTGCACCAATGAAATCTTAGCGGAGTGAACTGGCAACATAGCTACAGTGATGCCATGCTGGCTGATGAACAGGATCCACAGGTATTCACGGAGGAACACATCCTCACATAGCAGGGAGGGAACATGGGACGGGAGAGAAGCAGAGAAAGTGGGGTGGATATGAATACATTGCGTGGGTGCCTGTTTTGAGTTTAAACACACTCCTGGGACTTTGAATGTACACACCAATCCAACTAGCACAACAAAAATATGAAAATGTCATCAGATGTAAATAAACAAAAAAGTACCCTTTTTTATAGTGCTTATGAGACAGCAATGTGGACTGAATCTTTTCAGAGTTTGGAGAAAATAACTTTCTTCGTAACGTTCTTGTTTGCTGTTTTTGCGATTGCTTGGGCACTTTTGATCAACCAGAATGTATATTTTTGGAATGATTACCATTCAGGCCAGCACCAAAACACTGTTGACCAAAGCTACCAGTTTTACAATGGTATATTGTATTCTTTACATTGTGGAATATACTTGTAACTCACCTACAGTAATTACGTGGTGGTGCCCCCCACATAATATTATCTCACATATATATGAATTATTATTCTAGCCAACACGACATATATCAAAATGTTCATCTCATTTCCGATTGCGTTGCAATTTTTTTGTGGAAGGTTTCATTGCAAGGTTTTGAAAATATGAACGTTTTTGTGGCAAAAAAACATAGCCGCACAGGCCGAAGGGTTGCTAGAAACAGTGAATTCCTGTTGCCTTGAACTTACGTAAGAAAACTTTCCAGAATGAGACCATGCAAATGACTGCCGGAACTGAAGTTTGCAAGTAATGCTAGCTAGCTACAGGACTGTTTATGCAGTGACAATGAAATCGCACTGACTTCGACCATGGGACTTAATTTGTCAAAGGTTGAAGTTATTTTGCTACCTATTTGCCAGCTATTCAGACGTTTTTATGCTAGGTAGCTAGCTAGCTAGCATGACATATCTTTTGTTTTTGTATTTGGGAGATGGGCAGCTAAGTACCCGGAGATTATCTGTGTTTACTGCAACCCCACTTTACGATTTCCTTGGATTGAACCTTTTCTAGTTCTGGGATATTCTTTCTACTCGTGCCACAGCTGATCTGCTGATATTTGAAAAAACTGCTTTACGTAAAGTAAAGGTCGTAGTTTGTGTGTGTGACTGTGTTTCAGTCTTACTCCTGATCATGGCCCTCTGCCTTCTGTCTCCACCTGCCAGATGGTGTCTGGGAAACCTGTGGAGAAAGGTGAAAATAATTTGTCTGGGATATAAAATAAATCATGTACTCTGGGGGAATGCCGGAGTTGCAGACATTGTTGTTTTCCACCAGCGAAAAAAACGGCCGATGGCTGAGGTCCATGATGATCCTCGTGACCTTTTAAATTCCCCCCATGGGGGGATCGTCGTGGAGGGCAGGCGGTGTGAGCCAAGGAGCTGTACCGGGAGGGAATGTAGCCTGAGACAATGTCCTTTCGGGCGACCGTAGACATTTCTGAGGGTCCACTCCGAGAAATGTCTTTAGCCTTGAGTTGAAAAGGAGAGGCAGAGGAGGGGAGAAGGGAGGAGAGAGGAGACTGCAAGAGAGAGAAAGGGGGAAGGAGACGGCCGTGAATCTCAAACAGACCTCTCTCCCCACCACACACTCCGTGGCCACGTGGTCGTGACGAATCCCAGGGGGTGACGTCCAGCGGCTAGGGGTTTATTAAACGCGTCAACTTCGGGACACACCCTTGACTTGAACGATGCAATCGAGGGTCCACCGCCGCCTAATAAAACAAACCGGGAATCCTGACACATCGCCGAAGAAGAAATGAGCAGAAATGTAACATTTAATTGAGGGCATGTTTTTTTTTTTGTGTGTCACATCTCTGAATCAGATGTAAACAAATGAAGCAGTCATATAATTAGGCACGCCTAGCCTATTCTTTCGTGCTAAACTGCGCGAGCCCAAAATAATCAAGTGCCTTATGGGATTCCACTTCAACAGCTACTTCATAGCGGAGCCTGCATCAATGCAGAGTTACTCCAAGGGGGCCACCGGAGGGTCTAATTAGCCCCTACCGCCTTGGGACACGGGGGGGGGGGGTGGTTTAGGACGGAAGGGTACATTCGAGATTTACCAAGAGTGGGTGAAGGAAAAAGTGTCAAAAGAGCATGAGGTAGTGAGCGACAGAAAGAGAGAGTACTGTGTGTGTGTACGGTATGTGCGTCGTCAATGAGCCTGTGTGTGTGTGTTGTGTGTGTGGTCCATGTGCATGCCTTCCAGTGTGTGTCCAGCAGAGACAGAGGCCAGTATATTCCCTAGAGCAGCCGGCAGGGCTGTGATTGGCTGAGCCAGCTCTGTGTGTGAGGGACCAATAACCACCCAGGTAATGGGATTTTGGCTCTGAAAATTGTGTGTGAACAGGTTGACTCCCAACAGTGTGTGTGTCAGTGTGAGACCCTATCTCTTGTGTGTATGAGTACACACATTTGTGTCTGTGTGTGTGTGTGTATGTATGTGTGTGTAAGACCCTGTGTTTTGTGGGTGGCTGTTTTGTGAGTGTGTGCGTGTGTGTGTGTACTTCAAACCCTTGCTGGGTACCGTGACCCGACCTGAACGAGACCAGACTGCACAACACCGGTCCGCAAGCTGGCTAATGTCTCCGGCCAGAAGCCCACCCACCATCTTAGATTAGGGGGAGCTAAAGGGAGAAATTATGTCTGAAGAGGAGGACTGGCTGTGTACAAAATGGCACCCAATTCCTTACGTACCTACAAGGCACTGGGGTTTTAGTCGGGCAGAGAGGCCCCGATCAGAATGGGGGTTGGCTGTAGAGAACAAGGGGACAGTTTTGGACACAGCCTAGCAGCTTATGTGCTTCATGGTGATGTAATGTTGTGGCGGGTTAATTCACACCTCATCATCGTCCATTAGGCACCTCTCCTTCCAGGCTGCTTCACCTCCTCTCTGCTGTCTTCACCCCCCCCACCCTCTCCTCTCCCTTTCTTCTCCCCACTGTCTCCTCTCACTTCAGTTTTCTGTCCTCTAAAATGCCATAATGCTGCGGTTTGGCCTAAATGTGACCATGTCACTTAAGCCACACCTGATTGGCCACAAAAGAACTGCCCAATAAAGTACTTTCATATTGTAACGACGAGCTGCTATGAAAATCATTTGAGTGTAGTTTAAAATGATTTAGAATCATCTAGAAGGACCCAGAGTCAATTGGAATCATCTAGAAGCATCTAGAGCTTCCACGTTGGGTTTTCAAAGCATCCAGAGCTTGAGGGGAATTACTTTGTAGGGTCACTGGGGGCATGAGACTGAACTGTAATTCACCATGCCAACACCTCCAGGGCATTAAGCGTGGGAGCAGTCAGACCAGGTAGCGTACCGTCTGTCCACCCCGCTCTCTCTCTCTCTCCCTCTCGCTCTCTCTCTCTCTCTCGTCTCCCAATTACGCTTGACCATGCTAGAAATCCCGTCTTGTGGCTGCAAACACTACTATTGTGGTGTACCCTTCATAGTGCATGCGATTCCACCAGAGGGGGAAATACTAATATATACAAACAGCAACGGCCCTGCCTGGAGATTGGCCCCGGCTGTGCCTGAGGGGCTCAACAGGGTGAGGGACTGCTGAGACTAATTGAAGAGGACGTGCTACAAGGTAAAATGTTTTAGAGGACAGAGGGCAGCAGGCGAGGGGTGGGGGTGAGTGGTGGGGGTTAGGGGTGTGGGGTGGGGTCCGGGAAGGAGAAGGGGAGGAGGTGGCGAGGAGTGGAGACGAGGGGATAGGTTGACCAATGTTCTTCCTGTGGGGTCAGCGGCACAGGCTCTAAGCAGAGGCAAAACTGTGGAATCACGTCCCCTGGTGAAGCCTGAGCAGTGTTGGAATGCAACAGCGTACCTCAACATTGTTGCTTCCGCTCATCTGCCCCGGGAGCCCTTCCAGCAGGATAACGCTCCGTGTCACAAGGCACCTATTGTCTCAGAGTGATTTCAGGAACATGACGGGGAGTTCAGTTATTATAGTATTTGAGTGGCCGGTGCAGTCCCCAGTACATTCCCAGATTTATAGGCAGACCTGGTCCAACATCTACAGTAAATATGAAGCCCTAGATTTATAGTGACATGCTCTTAAAACAACAACAGGTCAGACAGAGACCTAGACTTATAGAGACATCGTCCTAAAACTACAAGCCAGAGCTCTAGATTCATAGTGATCCAGTAGAGCTACAGTTCAGACAGAGCTCTTGATATATAGAGACACTGTACTGGAGCTACAAGGCAGACAGAGCTCTAGATGTATAGGACCATGTAGAGCGACAGTTCAGCCAGAGGTTTGCATTTATCGAGACCCAGTAGAGCGAAAGTTCAGCCAGAGCTTTGCATTTATTAAGTGCCAATCCTAGAGCTGGAAGAATCACTTCACTGATTTTCTTCACCTACTCAGTTTCCACCGTGGGTGATTGGGTGTGATGGGTAGAATTTCCTCCAACATGGACCCAGTTTGTGGCTCAGAGATGATGATCGATCAAAATAATGGTAAGGTCAATGACTTGAGTGTTTTCTCCTCTTGAGTTCTTTCAGTTAATTTACTGGTGGGTCTCTGACAGGCTTTTCCCTCTACCACCCTGGCTTCCATCACTTACCCTTTGACTGTATTTATAGTTGTTTTAAAGCATTGGTACCATTTACACATGTGGTTTCAAAACTCTTAATGAAAAACTCCAAACTGATCACAGTGACACGGCCACTCTTACATGTATAACAGGAATTTAATCCGTAATACGTTGTAACAACCAGTTAATACAAGAGCAAACGCTGTAAGACATGTGTATCAAACAGACTCTTTGAAGTGCTGAAAGCAATCTGGTACAATATATTGCATCAGGCAAAACTCATATGCTACCCATCACAATTGAAAACACAGTTGACAAAAGGTGGACATCTCTACATTTAGTTGCACTACTTGCTAAAAATGATTTTCTTAACAACTTTGTTGTTAGCGAGGAACAAATTCAAACCATAGACGGTAAGCACAGACGAGAGATTGCACATGCTTTTGCTGAGTCCTAACACGCTTCGATGCAATTAACTTTTCTGTCAGGCAATAGAACGTTCTGCAACTATACATCAGCAAATATGTCGCTAAACTTGAAGTTTGGGGACGAAGCCTAGCTATTAATGCAAAATGGGAGAATGGACGGGATAATGAAATACCTTTGGCATTCAGGGAGAATTGCTTGTTGAAATACAATAACCCATTCAGTCAACTTCAGATATTGTCTTATTCAATTGAAAAGGTTGCATAGACAACATTATTCAATGACCAATCTTCACAGAATTATTCCTGGTTCTCTCTTTATGTGTGACAAAACATCTGAGGGCAGACGAGGTCCCTGCTTTGACCCTAGTAACAGCCAGCCCGGTTTCCAGTCTGTAATCTTTTGACAATGAAAGACTGACAAGCGGTGTTTGAGTTCAAATGAGGAAACCCTGGCGCACACACCAGAACACCGTGGTAGGCATCGTCGTGACCCACAACGAGCTGTCAGCGTAGAGGTCGATATGAGTACTGGCATCGCGGTTCCAGGACAACAGCTTCCTACATGATCCAAAGTAACAGGGCTGAAGAGAGTCAACCGTCTCATGGGTAAAGTGCCCCAGTTTCGTTGTTTTTCTAGTCGGCCTACACTTTTCTGAACGTCAAGGACGTGTTTCAGACCGCCATTTTTACTAGCAGTATTTGAAGAATTTTCCACAAATGAAATCAAACATCTCTGCTGTCTAACATAAAATTAACACAAGTCTAGCAGTGTGTAGAAATGTTTGTCCTAGTTCAATAGAGCAATTGGACTGCCAGAGCAGTGAACGAGATCAAGAGAGAGCAGTTCAAGATCTCTGGCTTCTTAAATCTACATTCAAACCGAAGCATTACTTCGCATTGTTTTTCCCGCCCTCAGAGGATTTCAAAGCGAGGCAGGTACTAGGCACGCTGACAGGAGTACGAGATGGACGATGAGAAACAATGCAATGCTCTTTTTTAGCTACAAGACCTCAGACACACAGAGATGCTTGAAGTCATGCTCAGCTTGCCTAGTAGCCACGTTTCATACCTGTGTGTTGCAGCCGGCTAGCTTAGGGGTTTGGGAGATGCTTTGTGTTCTGCGTTGTGCTGTGAATTCAGGCAAGACACAAGGACTCTCCTGGAAAGTCCAAAGAAGAGATGTGAAAGGTCCCATAACAATATCCTGTATTAAAGTGACATCGAACTGCACACACCCGGTCCCACAATCAGAATGATAAATTCCCTTTGTAGGAACTGTATTATTTATTAAAGGCCTTAGGAGGGTTTCTATTTCCCTGAGGAGACCAGTGCTAGGAAGCGTGCAGTCGCGATCATCACTGAACCCTGAGTGAAAAGGTTAGAAAAAGCCCTGACAAAGATTTGATTTTAAAAGATCTGATGTGCTTGTTCAAAAGACCAATAGGCTTGTAAACCATCAAACACCACTATTTACATGCACACGGTCGAGGAGCTAGCAATGTATACACCACAATGCTGATGTAAGATTAATTTATTAAACAGGAAAAGGTTCACTGCTGGATCCTTTAGCTAGAGGTTCCTCAAACTGAAAATCTTGGAATGGAGACGATAAAAATGTTGAGAGAGTCAAAGATCCTTCAGAACCTTTTAGGTGATGATCAATTCAAGCAATATGGCCCCTCAAGGGTTTGTTGTTTATGGCCAATATACTATGGCCTAGGGCGGGTTTTACTACGCAATGCAAAGTGGTGTATGTTTGAAGTCATGGCATATTGGTTGTATACCAAAACCCTAAAGATGCCTTATTACTACAATAAATTGTTTACCAACTTAATTAAAAAAGTTCAAATAAATGTTTTATCAAACCCATGGGAAAAACCTAATATAACAGCAGGATTCGGCCAGTTTGAAGTTTATAACAACATCAGTGTTGTTTATTTACATTTTTATTTCCTATTATTTACCAGGTGGGTTTACTGGGAACATATTCTAATTTACAACTACAACCTGGAGAATCGTTACGGAGGTGGAGAGGAGATGAATAATATTAAGAAGCTCAGGGAAGGTTCTAATCACCTACACTGATTGTGCTCAGTTGGGCACACACACACACATACTGATAGAAACAGACAGACATGCGTATACACACACTTGATATAAATATTAATGTAAATACTTAACGACTATTACTGTGTTCTGACGATGTTTATATAATAATTGTTTGGTATATTATTTATCCATTCTATCTTGCACATAGCCTAACCTTAACCTGACCCTAATGTAACCACGTCCTGGGTTAAACATACAACTGCCATGCCTGATAGCCTGGTACATGTCCTGGGTTAAACATACTACTGCCATGCCTGATAGCCTGGTACATGTCCTGGGTAAACATACTAATGCCATGCCTGATAGCCTGGTACATGTCCTGGGTTAAACATACTACTGCCATGCCTGATAGCCTGGTACATGTCCTGGGTAAACATACTAATGCCATGCCTGATAGCCTGGTACATGTCCTGGGTTAAACATACTACTGCCTATCAAACATGATAGGATCCAAAAGCTGCGTGTCTCTTTGGCCAAGTTTAAGAGCATAATTGAATCAATTACCATGTTCAGAGATACACGTTTGGCCCCCCTGAAACCCATATGTGGAATCCTGCAATTTGTGCTGCCAGGGCAGTATGCACGGGTACTTATCAGCCAAGACAGGGCAGTATGCACGGGTACTTATCAGCCAAGACAGGGCAGTATGCACGGGTACTTATCAGCCAAGACAGGGCAGTATGCACGGGTACTTATCAGCCAAGACAGGGCAGTATGCACGGGTACTTATCAGCCAAGACAGGGTCAACTATCGGTGTCTTATTTGAGCACTTCAGCAAAGGCAAGACTGCGTTGGGCTACACGCTTGCCTCTGCTGTTCTTGGAGAGCTTGATCGCCTAAAGGTTTTACTGCAGAAGACCCAGACGGCCTACGGCGTGCAGGTTGCGGGCGAGGGTTTGCGGTCATCTCTTAGGGGCAAGAGGAACAACCAAAGCTACCTTGCACCGTATGTGAAAGCAACAACGTTAAACGGCGTAATGTCTGTATGTCTGTAATGCACATGAGGACAGACTAGACAGACTCAAGGGGGAAAATATCTGCAGGCTATTTGTTGGATCCATTGAACCCTGCAAACCTACGCTTGGTTATTTTTTTTGTTAGTTCAGTAGTGTGTATAGCAGTGGTTCTCAACCTTTTTTAGGTACTGAAACCCCTGCATATTTTGAGGCAAGATTTGGAGCCCCCACACCCTCTATATAATATGTAAAGTTACTGGAAACCTTGTGGTACTATTTATGTTAATTACTCTTTTTTTATTTCACAGACCCGTCGCAATTACATGAGGGATCTCTAGGGTTCCACGGACCCCTGTTTGAGAACCCCCGGTGTATAATATTATATCTGTTCTTTGGTTTAGTATTTTGAGTTTTTAAGGCACGACAGTACACTTACTAATTATTCATTTCATCTTATTTCATTTAAAATTGGCGTACATTGTGTAACATACTTGTTTGAAGAAACTGACTAAACCACAAGTAAGTATTTTTGGATGATAAGTATATTTTGGTTGAATTATCTGGGTTATTCATTGATGTAGTTATTTTGCTTTTGGAGCTTTTTGTTCCTCTAAAGCTATTGTAATAGGCTCAGGCCAGTGGCACATATTTTATGACTGTGATAAATGTATCAGAGAAAGTTAAATGAAACGGGCAATTCAACACTGAGAATAACTTTGTGATGGTTCTCAATATTCTTTTAGATGAGATCCATCCTTATTGTAATTAGGAAAACTGCACCCATACAGTGTCCAGTACATACTGGCCTTACTTGGTACTGCTGGTTGGAAATACAAATACCAGTATAAATACTGATAAAGAACGCTGCTATAACTATCATTAGTAGTAGTATTATAATGGTTTAAACATTTGGGTTGGGACAACTCTTCAGTTACTACCTATCATTTATCCAGCAGCAGTTATTATGGTTCCCCTATATACATGTAACATATTATAGAAGTTATATGACCACGTAGGTGATGTGTGATAGCTCTGTGTTTGGTGTCCCCCCTCAGAATTTGCTCTCAAGAAAATGTTCTATAATAGTCCCCTCCCTAGCTTGTTACCAGATTTTCTCCCCTGGATCAGACGGTAATAAGTGTTCAAGCAAAAGCAGTTGGAGGTTTGGTGAAATGGAGTGTATTAGTGGCAAACCCGTGTTTTGCCAAACTTGCCATAACCAAAGGATTTTCCAGGGGTGTTCCTGGCATCTTGAGTTTTTTTTCTGTATCAAACGTCAGACTGAAAGTGGTTATTGAATTACAGAAGTCTAGTGGTCATTGGCATTTCGGTACCAATAGCAAGGGCAATATCCTTACCTTTGGTAATACTTTAACAGGAATGAAAGGATTCAAACCTACCAACTGATCACACTTCTAACACTGCAAATCTTACAATCGAAACAACTGACTGTGCTTTCATTTGGTTTGTAAACATATTTCATTACACAATCACTCAACTCCAGTTTTCCATGTGAAATGTATTGAGTACATTTGTGAAGTCGTCAAAATGCCAAATATTCTTATTAAAGGTAATGGAAAAACTTTGTATCAACATCATTTATTTAAATTTGAAACATGTGTTTCTAGATAAAACACTGACTTTTGATCTGGTGTGTTTTACTTAATCAAATGTAAAATGTACTTACAGTTTTGAAAACAGTTTATTTATTTTAAATCTGTTGGAGTTTTTGCATTAAGAGTTATGAAAGTACCAAATACTAGCAAATTTATCAAATAAAAAAATATGCACAAAGAATAGAGTTGGTCCAAGTATCTTACTTCCTTGGGACACCTATAGAACCTGACAGAATAATTGACAGCAGGCCCTCAGATTTGAAGCATTGTACAGTCAGATACAGTTTTTTAAACCAGACTTGACAGTCCTCTGAGACCACTAGGATACTGAGTCTATCAATTTGTATGGTTTGTTTCAGAGTCAGAAGCTTTAACAAAATCAATAAAAACAGAAACATTATGTTACTTAGTCTTAGAGACCTACAATGCAGTAGACCCATTTCTCAGAGACCTACACTGCTGTAGACCAGTTTCTTAGAGACTTACATCACTGTAGACCTGTGTCTCAGAGACCTACACCGCTGTAGACAAGTATCTCAGAGACCTACACCACTGTAGACCAGTGTCTCAGAGACCTACACCGCTGTAGACCAGTGTCTCAGAGACCTACACCGCTGTAGACCAGTGTCTCAGAGAACTACACCGCTGTAGACCAGTGTCTCAGAGACCTACACCACTGTGGACCAGTGTCTCAGAGACCTACACCGCTGTAGACCAGTGTCTCAGAGACCTACACCACTGTGGACCAGTGTCTCAGAGACCTACACTGCTGTAGACCAAAGAGAAAAATCTTCATGTGGCAGGTTTAATTGGCTTATAACCTGACTGCAATTCATATTCTGTGTGTAAGTGTGGTTGTTCTGTGTGTTTTTGTGTGTGTGTGAGAGCAGGCTTGCCCGTGCATACCTGTCATGTATGTAGAACAGCAATGCATGCCTCTTTGTGTGTTTAAAAAAACATGAACGGAAGCCTAGATATCTCTACAACACATGCCATGACCGATGTATTAGTCAAAGCAATTACCCTGTAGTACTGTGAAGCACTGGGTGGATATGTGTCTGTGTGTGGGTGTGTGTGTGTGGATGTTGATGTGTGTCAGTTCTACTCGGTGCAGCAATAATGATTCATCATTATATGCCTTGTGTGCCTGGAGCCTAGGTTCCCCATCCACCTATAAACACACAACCCATCCACACACACGTACGAACACCTACACACAACACACAAACACACACACAAACACACACAGGTTATCTGTCAGCCTATGCATATTAAATTGCATTAAACCCGTTGGACCCCAAATCTGGATCCTAAATCTAGACCTAACTCCTAACCTAAAAGTTACCCTACTATCTATTCTGTCCCTAACCACAGCCTATAGCACTTTTGGGGAGTCAAGTAGTCTAGAGGTTTGAGCATCTGGCCAGTAACTGAAAGGTTGTCCGATCTAATCCTTGAGCTGGCAATGTGAAAAATCAGTCCCTGAGCAAAGCAGTTAATCTTAATTCCTCCCAGGTCGTCGTTGCAAAGGAAATTGTGTTCTAAATCAAATAACCTGGTAAAATAAGACAAACCTTTTTTATGGCTTTGGTTCTGTTTTCCCAAGGTCAGGATTGGAATCGCATGCCAAAACATGATTTTTTTGCACAGCATGAAAAATGAAGACATTCGTTGTGATGTGGATGAATAGTCATGGTCAAGTGTCGAAAACAGAATTTACACAGAAGATTATTGTTGTGTGTGCTAAACATTTCATTCAATGTTCTCATTGTATTTCTCAAAAAGTAGCATGGTTCAATTAATTGGTTCAATTGGTTTATTACTAACAGCGACTCAGTCCTCTTAATGCCAATTATCTCATAGCATGTGTTCACTCAGAGCTGATTAACCCAACCTGTGTTCACTCAGAGCTGATTAACCCAACCTGTGTTCACTCTGAGCTGATTAACACAACCTGTGTTCACTCAGAGCAGATTAACCCAACCTGTGTTCACTCAGAGCAGATTAACCCAACCTGTGTTCACTCAGAGCAGATTAACCCAACCTGTGTTTACTCAGAGCTGATTAACACAACCTATGTTCACTTAGAGCCGTTTATCCAACCTGTGTTTATTCGAAGGTCAATAACTCAACCTATGTTCTAGTCTTGACCAGATCCGATCAACGTCAAATCTGCATCCCAAATAAAACTCTATGTACTCCTTCTGAGCACCTAATAGAACTGCTTCTGAACACAACACCAAGGAAATACAATTTAGAGGATGATGTGCGGAGGGATGTAGTATAGAGTGACATAGTTCTAGGACATGTAGTTCACATGAGTTTAGTTCAGAGGGATATAGTTCAAAGGGATATAGTTCAGAGGGGTGTCATTTGTAGGAGTGTAATTTAGAGGAGTGTAATTCAGGTGATGTAGTTCAGGAGGGAGAAGTTCTGAAAGATGTTAAAGGCAGTTCCTAGAAGGCACTGTATTTTTGTTGCTAAGTTACAGCCTCTTGTTGCCAAGGCACACATTATTGTTGACATGATAGCACAAACCGTTCTTGGACCAGGCTAGGAGTATATCTTTCAAAACAGGATTTATGGAGGTGGTGATTCATTTGATTCCAAGGTAGTCATCCTTTGCCATGGTTTCATCAGATAGACGAATGTATAATAAATAACCTAGAATTTGTTAAATCTCAAAGGGCCTCATGTGAAAAGTGTTGAATTGACATTTTAGTCATTTAGCAGATGCCCTCATCAAGCACGACTTACAGTTGTGAGTACACACATTCCTGCCCTGGTCCTCCGTAAGCAATCGCTATGTTCTGAGTTTCATGGACCCTGGGTTGCCAGGTCAGTTATCTGAAAGTGCCTTTAGCTAATACTGAGTTTCATGGAACCTGAGTTCCACGGTCAGTTATCTGAAAGTGCCTTCAGCTAATACTGAGTTTCATGGAACCTGGGTTGCCAGGTCAGTTATCTGAAAGTGCCTGTAGCTACAACAGTTACTGTGGTTTGAATTGTCAACTAATGTCATTTCAATGTGAAAAGAGGAATGCATTCAGTTTCTGTCAGCTCTGCTGCGGCTGTTACTTTCTGGTTGCTATGGTAAGTCAGGAAGATGACAGAACACCGATGCTGTTTGACAATGTAGGACTATATTGGTTTTGTGTGTTGCTTTTTGCACTACTTTTGACCAGTGCCTTTGGGGAATAGGGTGCACTACTTTTGGCTGGTGCCTTTGGGGAATAGGGTGCACTACTTTTGGCTGGTGCCTTTGGGGATTAGGGTGCACTACTTTTGGCTGGGGCCTTTGGGGAATAGGGTGCACTACTTTTGGCCAGTGCCTTTGCGGAATAGGGTGTACTACTTTTGGCTGGTGCCTTTGGGAAATAGGGTGCACTACTTTAACCCAGTGCCTTTGGGGAATAGGGTGCACTACTTTAGGCCAGTGCCTTTGGGGAATAGTGTGCACTACTTTAGGCCAGGGTCTTTGGAGAATAGGGTGCACTACTTTTGTCCGGTGCCTTTGGGAAATAGGGTGCACTACCTTAACCTAGTGCCTTTAGGGAATAGGGTGAACACTACTTTTTTACCTGTATAAGGATTTAGGTGCACAACTTTTCATCAATACCTATAAACAATAGGATGCTCTACTGTTGACCGGTGCCTATAAGGAATAGATAGCACTACTTTCCACCAGTACCTGTTGATAATAGGATGCCATTTGCAAAGGAGGAGCTGTTCCTCTGACAGGAACAGATTGTATCTGTCACACAGGAAGATGTGGTGTGTGTGTGTGTTTTTCAGACAGGGATATTGTCAGTATAATAGTGTTTGATATTTCCTGGGTAACGTCCCGAATGCACAACCATGAGATATATCGCATCTCTGTCTGCATCTTCTTGCAAAACTTTGGTGGCGGCAATGATTTGACTACAAAGCACATTTCAATGAGATGAAGCAAAATTACTTTGGCATCTAAATTTGCCCTGCGCAAATAAACTCCGAGCGGCGCTCGTGCCAAACAACTATAATATAGCTATTTCTCATTGCGACAGCAGGCTGGTACTGGTTCAGTCGGAGACCAAGTTCTGACTTGCATATGAATGCTGATAACTCTCTAATAGGACTTTTGTTTTTGTGATGCCACTGTGATGCGGTTTGTGTGGTCTAGTTTATCCTACACATGAAACCTCTCACTCATTTACGCCACCACGCAACATTCATTTTTCTTGGCCCAGTTCAATCCTCCACATCATGCTACTATGGCCCTGTTTACACCAGAACACATCATGCTACTATGGCCCTGTTTACACCAGAACACATCATGCTACTATGGCCCTGTTTACACCAGAACACATCATGCTACTATGGCCCTGTTTACACCAGAACACATCAT
>JACXGK010011663.1:0-15746 GCA_016801125.1 Novumbra hubbsi
TGGTTTAGCACATCATGCAGAAATAGTGATGCTGGCTGAGTAACGCTATGGCATTGTGCCCTCTGCTGTTTAAATGTAGTACTGTTCCATCAGTCACCACATTGCTAGCCTGGCTTGCTCCACCAATGTGACCATAGCGAGGACATAGAGAACTGGTCTCTCCTAGACTTACACACATTTCCACAAACAAAATAAATCTATACTTGCCTCATCATAGAGATCGAAAGAGATCTCATCCATGCCATTTAGGCTATCTCCTCGATAGCCTGTTTTGCTGTAATCCATTGGCTGACCTCCCACAAGGATCCAGCTGGATTTGCCAGAGGACCCGGTTGGTGCTGTGATCATGTGACCAAACAGGTAATCGGGAGAGATCAGCCTATGAAGTTTGAAGTCCCACCCAGTTGAATATATAAAAAATATCAGGGCCTTCTGAGGCAGTGTGCAGGCCCAAACTGGATTTGCCCCGCTTAAGTCCTCTAACCATCTCTATGGGTGTGATCCCCTGGGGAAAGCTAGAGACGGTAAGAGGTAGGGGGTTAGCTGATACAGTAGCAGTTGCCATGGGCCACTTGTACCCTCATGCATGTATATGTATAGGAACTAGTGTGTGGGATACATCCTAGGTGCTGCTCAACCAGACTCAGTGCATAGACTCCCTATGGTGGATGATGTACATTGCTACTGCAGGAGCTTTATCTTGGGGCCTAAATATTAGCATTTGCAGCTGTAGAACTGTGACAACCTGTGAGTAAAAGGTCTCAACATGTCCCGGTCATCGTGTCGAACCCGGGTCGGGAACGTTGCCCCTGTCAACGTGCTCGGATCGCCCTCCCACCGTGTCGCGCGTTGATGACAAACCTCCAGTACCAGAGAGTGGCAGGAGTATGAATGGATCCGGACCAGTGGCGTGACACAGCCTTTTAGGGCTTTAGCAACCAGATTTGTGTCCAATCTCAAAATTACATACAAATCAATGTTTCCTGTAACCAAGCGTGCCTATGTGTTATTTTGAATTCGCGCCCATAACCAGTTGGATAAAAGATCCCTTTTTCAAGAAATGCACAAACTGAATTTATCAGATTAGACTGTCTCATGGTTTAACAGCTGGCTGACAGATGGAGCGTTTCCAGTTTGCTGGCAACACATCTAAAATGTTAACTATCCAGAACCAAGTGCCACCAAGTTCTGTTCATCTGTTGCTTAATATGTATATCAATTATGTTGATTTGACAATACAATTCAACAAGTGCTGGTTGAAATATTTGGCTGATGAAATGATTATTTATTTTTGTTCAGATAAACTAAGGCCTTTAAAGATCTAAAGTAGGATTTATTTATATTATCCAGGCTCATTTGTTACAAAACCTTCAATATTTAGTCACTATTCTAGACAAGAAAATAAAAAGTGTGAAAATATTGATTGCAGGGGTGCCAATACTTTTGAAATCTATGTTTTGCAGAAAACAATAAAACCACTCAAATGTGGTGTTATTGAAAAATGAATGTGTTCTAATCCTAGTAAATGGCTCAATTTTATGTTTAAAGCCAAAATGTCTTTTTTTCAGTGAAGGGTGTCAAATCATCTTGAGCTGACTGCACCTTCTGCATGCGAGTGGTCTTGCGTTAACAATCTCTGTGTTGTTGGAGCCATCGATACATTTTCCATTACATTGCCATACTCACATATACCTATGGTCATGCTACGTTGACTACTGTTGCCAAACCCTTGCTAAAGTTGTCAAACGTTCTGAAAGGTCGCTAATTGAAATGCCAACGACAGAGCTGGTGTGAATCCGTGGAAAAGTCATGATAGTTTTACACAGCCTAATATTATCTCAACGTTTGAAAACGTCTCGCCTCGCTGAACGCGCCGAAGGTGTTCTTCGGGATCTCGCACCTCGGTTCTTTTCGGATCATTGAGGAATGTCGTTGGTTGATTCGCCTAGACACGAGGTTGTCCACTAAGCTTCGCCACTAGCTAATTTGCCAATCAACTTCACCACTTGCCTCAAAACAGAGAAACTCTCCCATCAATTGTTCGACTTTATCATTGAACAAATTGCTAGTTTAGAGTTTAACGCTTGTAAAAGCAGGTTCCTTATGGATGAAAAGCGCGAGTCAGCTGAGGAATACGGTGAGGACAAAATTAACTCACTATTTTGTTTGGTTTAATTAATTGATTTATTGTTTCATTGCTCAATTAACGCGTTCCCAACTAATTAGTTAACTCTTCAATTGTTCTAGCGAACCTCAGTAGCTTTGTAGTAGATTTTTTGCTCGATTTAACTTTGGTTAGTTGTAGTTGCTCTGTTTTGATGGACAGTATTCGTCTACTCACAGATGTAAAGCAAGAGTTTGGAAATATAGTTTTCACAACCAGAGCCGCAATTATACCAGGGACCAGTTCTGAAAAGTCAAGTCATTTATACAATGCCATTGTTGATATTTTGGGTACAAATACCAAATTGTACTTAAAAAAAACAATATGAAAATATATATAAATTTATTTTTTACAATGTAATTTTATATAGCTGAAAGAAATGATCAAGGAAGCTAACTACTTATATTATCAATTTCTTTCAACTAGCTAGTTAGCAAAATTACATAATGTGATGTGCAATATGTCAATGTACTTATAATGTGTGTTAATCATTTCGCGCTAATGATCACCAGGTGGCATTGTCGGACTAATTTTGACTTCAGTATGCCTAGACGTTGCTACTCCACTTAATCACCCTCCCACACGCGAATTATTTCTGCTCTGGTTAAAGTGTCGTGTTCCACAATGTTCTGTGGACAAATGGGTCAGAAGACACCAAGCACAGCATTCTCCAGGGAGAACCAACAGGCATGGTGTTACTTATGTCATGGTTCAATTATGTTTTGTGGATACTTTGCATTCACTGAACATTTGAATGAATTCTGCTTGGTGTCAAAGCCCTAAGAACATCTGGGTGTTACGTCAAGCTGTTGATCTTAAACATAATGAAGTCTACATCCAAATGGTTATGGAACAATACATTGTGCCAGTTTCACTGACATATATCAAGCGTAGTCCTGCACTAAAAATTCAAAAGTTGATTTGAAATCTTCATTGAGCCCATAAAGTTCTGAAATGGCCCTTTTCACTAAACTCGACTCTGGACTTTTCTAATTCCACTCAGTTGTTTCATTTCAACCCTCATAATTATAGATTTTAGACCCGATTTCCAGTCCAGAATGAGATGTTGTGGCAGGAGCTGAAGTGAGCAGTTTATGATCAACAGTCACTGAGGCACTGAGTTGAAGCAGTTCTGCATGTATTTTGGGGCAGAATTCCTCCACATCGCTGTGAGGGTCAAATGATTCCAGGAAGAGTTTGGTTGCAGTTTCTCCTGCTAAAAGTGTGTTTGAACACTTCATCATGCTGTCTGTGTCATGTTATACTAAGTCGCTTTGTGTGGCTGTATACAGACTGTCCGAGCCTCCTGTGTGAGGAACAGGAGGCTGAAGAGGAGGAGAGTTACCATGGAGATGAGTCTGGAAGAGAGGCGACAGTAGAGAGCGACAAATGGGATGAAGGACAGAGAGAAGAAAGAGATAGAAAACAGGAGGAAGAGGAAGAAAAGGTAGAATCAGAGGAGAGGAACGGGGAGATGAACGAGGATGTGGTCAAAGAATTAGAAGAGGAAAGTGAGGCGGAGGATGAGGGTGGAGAGATGGATGAGGTTGGAGAGATGGAGCCGAAGGTATTGAGACAAAGGAAAGGAAGGATGGGGAAGGAAGTAGAAGAGAATGTGGTGGATATTGAAAGTTGGAGAGCGAATGAGGAGGAAGAGAAGGGCATGGGTGAGGGGGACGGAGAGAAGCTAGAAGAAGAAAGGAATCAGGAAGTAGTGATGGAGCCAGCTCTGCCTCTGGATTTCCTGGGCATAGTGACTGAGCCTTTCGGCATGACCACCACCAATCATGAGGATTCTGGGTACCTGAGCTCTGGGATTGGGTTCTACTGTCCCCCTGGGCCTGTCCTGTTCCCAACCCAGCCTCCCCCTCACCTTCAACCCCAGGGGGTGAAGCGCCCCCAAAGTCCGCTCCCCACATCCACCCAAAATGTACAGGTAAGACTGACAAAATGTGATCACTTTCTAAAGGAAGGTCATTACAATTGAATCCTTCCCCCAACCCCTAAACTAATTTGGTCCCCAGACGATCATGGAAGGTTAGGCGGAACTGTCAGTCAAACTTCATTAGCCAATCCAATGAGTCAGTGAGGGGCGTCTTGGCATGATAGACGTGGGTTCAATTGGCTTAGTCACCCAACACCTTCCCCCATGTGTTCAGTAAAACCAAGCACAAACACATTTTGTAGCGTTATTGTGGGACACCTGCGCTTTCTTTATGCTGCTCTGACTGTGGGATTAGAAATCCTAAATTGTGATAAAGTTATGTTACTAAGTAGCAAGGTAGCTTCCTTATGGAAACATTGGATTTAGTGTTGGGTTCTCTTTTGTTGAGTCTGGTCCAGGCTAGCCTGAAGCTAGCTAGTGTTAGTTCATGTCATCCGTCGTCAGAGATACCACATCATTTACAGTCTCATCTCACAGTATTTTTAATAGAATCAATGGATTAAATATACTTTACTCATGAAGGTCACTCCCATTGAATGTAACAGTCACTACTTAAACGCCCATAGCCTGAGGACGATGTTACCTCTACCCAGCGCTTGACTTGGGATAAAATAAATGCCGGAATTGGCTAAATTAAAATTACATGTTAATCGAAATGTATGTGTTAATAAGACTCTTCACCGCTAAGGTTGAACGCTGTTCCGGCCCAAGCCAATCATTGCCAAGCCAAGCACTGCCAAGCCAAGCACTGCCAAGCCAGTCACTGCCTCGACCACGTGCACTTGGATCAGTTTGACACCAGATTGAGAATGAACGCACACACTCTCTGCTGTCTCACAGGTGAAGTTGACCCGGGTGTACTCTACCCGCCGGTCCGTTCGCTACAACACCCGGGGGCGAGGCCAGGTTCCCCTCCCCCTGTTGCCAGCCGTAACCATGGGAGACCCCACACCGTTGCCACCGATGACCAAGAAGAAGACCCGCACGCTCTACAGCACGGGTGAGAGGAGTGAGCGTGCCGGCGTGTGGCCTCTGCGTGGGTCTCATCTGGCCCACGGCATCCTACGGCATCCTACGGCATGGCCCCTGTTTAACCCGGGTGTGTGTGTGTGTGTGTAGACCAGTTGGAGCAACTGGAGGGCCTATTCCAGGAGGAACACTACCCAGACGGAGAGAAGAGGAAGGAGATTGCTGCCATGGTGGGCGTCACGCCCCAGAGAATCATGGTTAGTGCTTTCCTGGGGGGGTTGGTGACCTTTGACCTAAATTCTCTTTACGTTTGTATGTAGCACGGTGAAATAGGATTTGAGATGTATATGTTGCCATTTCTTCTCTTCCATCTCCCATTTTTCCTTCCTTTACAACCCTCCGTCTCCCTCATCCATCTCCCATTTTTCCTTCCTTTACAACCCTCCGTCTCCCTCATCCATCTCCTTTTATTGTCTTAACATCCCTTTGTCTCCCTCGTCCGTTACAGGTGTGGTTTCAGAACCGCAGGGCCAAGTGGAGGAAGGCTGGACGTTCTACAGTGAAGCCAGAACCGAAACAGACCAGCGCCTGTTCCCAGGAGGCCAACCCCACCCACAACCCCACCCCCAACCCCACCCCACTTCTGGCATCGCACCCACACCCCAGGTCGCCTCGAACGTCTCTGCTCACATATGAAGAGCACATTTTATGTCATACCGAAAGACAATGTTTATTGTCTTTAATGTTTATTGTCCAGCCAATCTGCAACTTCCCAAAACTACAGATTTCTTGTTTATCTATAATGGAGGACTTTACTAATTCCTCCCAGAGAACAGTTTTTATTACACTACTAGTTACATGCCCACATGTTGTGCGTCCTTACAGATTTTATAACAAATTAATCCTCATCACCTATTTTTTATAAATAATTCTAATGTTTCTATCATTTTTCATTCTCTGACCTAAAACCTCCGGTAGTAATGTGTGCATGTGTAAACAGGAACTTGGTAAGATGACATCAGAGGAAGTAAACCAACAGAATCTGTGGCAGGGACATTTTTAACAAGGGGTGAAAAACATACTATTAAATGCACATATTTCTGTATGTATTCGGATCAATAACTATTTCTGTATGTATTCGACCAATCCGATGGATTATTAATCCAGAACAACAATCTTTAACCATTAACTGGATTATCCGTAACAGTACTATTAAATACTTGACCCTGCTGGTGCAGAAAGTCCATGCAATGTTTTGAACCCTCAGCATTGGTGACAATGGCCAAACTAAACCGTTTCCAGCTGATGGTTGATGGTGATTATAATATTGTGTGTTCAGGATGGTCCTTGGACAAACCGCACCCTTCCCACCTCCTCCTGGTCTCTCCCTAACGCTCCCTCCGACCACCCAGGCCCTCCCCTCCTATGGCAACCTGCTGGCAAGCCTCTCCTCCAGCCCTACCGGTAGGCGGTAGACAATGACCATGGTTACGTGAGCACAGTATTCTGGGTAATGGCACCGTCTCTCATCCGGTCTCTGTGGGAATCGCCTTTTATGATGCTGACAGGTAGCCCTGTCCATGAATTAACTATGAGAATGAATAGTTCTCTTTAATATAATGGAGTATCTGAAACCTGGACACCTAGCTGCTGGAATAATATCTGGTATAGCCGACAACCCTGTTTGAAAAAAAGTTTAGACGCTGTGTACTTTATCTCTATATTTAATTGAGAATATTACAAAAACAACATCAGATGTTGAAAATTAGAGATGTGTTTGACGAGTTGTTGTTTTTCCCCAAAACATACATGGCCATTTTGATGCCAGCTAAACTTTTCAAAAAGTTGGGACAGGGACATGTTTACCACTGTTGCATCACCGCGTGATTTCCACAGAATCATGTCTGTGTTTAATGCAGTGCCGTCTCAATTCCCAAAGATCACACCCAACCAATGTTAGTTTTTGGCATTGTCCGTTGCGTACAGAAATTGCATCTTTGAAATATAATGTGAACCGTAGATGATGACATCCCCAAAGGCTTTCAAATGTTACGTTGAGGAACATCATTCTTAATTTGTTGCACTATTTGCCTGCGCAGTCTTTCACATAGTGGTGAACCCTTCCCCATCTATACTTCTGAAACACTTTTTATACCCAAAGATGTTACTGACCTGGTGCCATTTAACCATTTGCACATCATTGCATTCTGTTTTTCTTTACATTTCACATTTACATTCACTTTTTGGGAATTGTTGTAATATAAGATTAAGTTCAGTACAATTTTGTCTTGAAATATACCTGGCTTACATGCCACAATAACCCATCTCAGCATATTTTTTTTACCAGGATGTAATGTTTGCGTTTTGCATCAACCACAGAAAAAAATTATATCTGTGTGCTTGTCCACCGGTGTCAATGTCTTCCCGCGGCTCCCAGGCAGATCCGTCGGAGGAGTGGATGTCGGGCTACAGCCTGTGGAGCATCTACCCCCTGCCATGTACAGCCCACCTCCTCTACGACGCGCCAGCCTCCCCCTCCTGGCGACTTTCATGAACCCTGCCAACCTAACCCACACCCCTCCTCCACCAACGCCCGAGCCCACACCCACCCCAGCATCGCCTCTTTTCATGGATGTGTTGGAGCCCAATTCTCACATCCACCCCCCTAGCAGAGGCACACAGGGACTCACCCTGCAGACAGACGCTGGGTAAGTGTCACTTGACATAGGCAGGGGGGGGCCTTTATAACAGTGACTCGAGGTAGCTGGGTGGTCCATTGATCTAACCTGCCGACTCTGCCGCACATGTACTGCTATGGCATGGGTTCCGGTTCTTACGCACTGCTCCTCTATCGAAATGAAGCATAAGAATGAACAAAATGTAGGAACCTGGAAGACAATAGATGACATAAGATGGACATTAGTAGACACTAACAGAAGTGAGTTGTTTGGTTCCCAGTTGCCCGTTTGACTACAGCAGTGAGCCCCTGACCACCAGCTCAGTGAAAGTAGATACTCAGCACTACCTGACCTCCAGCCACCAGGGCGGCACAACAGTCTCCTACCAGCTCCAGACCCAGCCCTCCCGTCTGGCCTACCTCACCCCCTCCCCCTATCTCACTCCTAAACCTCCCGAGGGCAACAGCCTTCCCACCTCGTTCCTCACTTTTGGCCCAGGCTGCGGGCCCGGGGTGGTGACCTATGGCGCGGGAGGCCACACCTACTTCCAGGCACAGCCTGGAGGAGGACAGATCCTACTGCAGTCTGGGATACATGGTGAGTCACTTCCTGGATATTCTGGTGGGGACCAGAGAAATCCTTCCTCATCTTCTCTATCTAGCACCAAACATAGCCTAAAAAAACGTATTTCCTAATGCTAAAAACCAAGGTAATTTCTATCATCCATTTTAAATGCACGTTTTCCCCTAAGCCAAAATGGTGTTTTCTGTTGGCGAGGCCAAAGTGTGAGTAAATCCGGAACCGCACACACTTCCAGACTGACTCTTCAGGACTGTGTGTGTCTAGGAGGTATCACAGCATACCAGCCGTGCCCGTGGGACCAGATGTATGGCCAGCCAGCGGTGTTCCAGCCGTGTAACAGCACACTGGGGGGTCGCGACCCCTCCTCCTCCTATCCCCCGGCTCCTTACTACCCCCCCCGCGCTCACACACACTCCCAGAGGAGCACGCACACCTCAGCCCAGGTCCTGCCGTCCGTCTCCAGCCTGCGATTCCCCCACCCCAGGGGAGGCATGGCCCTCCAGCCCAGACGCCCCACACCGCCCTTGGCCTCGCCGGACCCCCCCACCATTGTGAAAGCGGAGAGCGAGAGCCCTCCTCAGATACACAGCAGCCATTTCCACTGTGACTTCTCTCCCATACACTTCTGACAGAACTGGCGAGTATGTATGTGCTCTTTTTGTTTCTGTGTAACTGCGTGTTTGTTAGCCTATGTTTAAGGTTTGTTTGTGTGTGTGTCTGTCGTCTATTTTGGGGCTCACGGTTAGTAATTCGGCTGGTTCTGTTCAGGTTGTTAATAAAGGCTTGTTACATGTCTTTGATTTTGTTGCTTGTCTGTTTGTTTGTGATACATCCTCCTTTTTTGTCTCATCTCAAACTTTGAGCCTACTGTGAAAACAATTTGATTTGATTAACATTAAAATATTATGTGAATATAATTGTCTTTTCACTCTAGCAACACAACCCTCGCAGCGCCAACAGACACAACATGGGAGGGCTGCACTTAGGTAATGAACTAACATGGCACTCTCCGTTGAAGAAGAGCCGTTGCTGGCGATAATAGAATATATTGGTGCGAGTGTGAGATGGTTTTAGATATTTTCTGATTCTGTTTATGGAACAGGAGAGATCTAGAGAACCACACTTCCAGACAGAATCACACTTTCTAGGTCACCGCTCATTCCAATCCAATACACATTGAGCGAGACGTCATCTGTAGACCTCAGTAGCTGCACAGAGTAGCCTATCTGTCGGTAACTGTCCCAGGTTACCCCAATGTTGTACGCTGTGATTTCCCGTAATCAAACTGTCCCAGATTTGTGTGTGCGTGTATGAGGGATGAAAGAGTCTAGGTGTGTATGAGGGATGAAAGGGTGTGTGTGAACAGAGGAGTTGGTTATGTAACAGTGTTTTTTTTTTAATCGATGTCTCTTCCTGTTCACTGGGCTGTGAGCTGTTGCCTTTGGCTCGAGTGGCCGATGGCACACACACACACACACACACATTTTTCAACCTAAAATAATAATTATTTATTTAACTTCTATAGCGCTTTTCATTACACAAAAATAATCCCAAAGCGCATGAAAAGGCCACATAAAGTAACCAGGATGATTGTCAAGAGGAACGTGGTTTGAGCAGAGTGAGGACCAATGTGTTCAACCAGGGAGACGAGAATGTCCTTCATTCCAGTCCTTTGTAGATCTCCAGATAATAGGTGAAACCTCAGGGCAGATTTTTTATACAATTATCCAAAAGGAAACAATCAACTAGCTGATTGATTGCAGAAAAGTAGAATTTATGTAAAATCTTTATGGCACAGCTGCATTTGTTTAGCAACTCGGAAAAACCTGAAGTTCATTCAAGAGAATTAACATAAATAAATACAAAACTCAAAAGCTATTAAAATTGCAGAGCACTTAGCCTAGGCTCCCGCACAGGTCCCCAACACAAAATCTGGCGAGATCGATATGTCTGCTGTCCACAGAACACACATACCCTCTAGTTCGTTCCAGCAGTTGAGGCCTATGGAGACCTATTCACCCTTCATGAGGGACAGTCATAACATTGCCACTACACAGTGTGACGTTTATCTCCTCATCAATGTTTGTGTGTTCATTTTTGTAGTCGAATTGACTGCATATCTTTGTGTGATTAGGAGGGAGACCCTTGATGAAGGTTTAGGTTTGTGATAAATCTTTCCAGGAGCTCCTCGGTGTGAAACAGAGCGTGCTTAGATCACACAAGGCGGGGCTAGAATTGGCTATTTGAAGGTCTGCTTAAATTAAAAACATAGTGGATTATTCACCTTCTACATAACGTTCCAAATGTTAAATTGTAAAAGGTGCAATGTCTAACCAGCCGTGACTCCATGACGCTCAGTAGGTAGAGCTTGGAGAACGCAACGCCTGGGTTGTTCGATTCCCACTAGGCGTTGGGACAAAAAAAAGTAGCAGTGTCTGCTTAAAGACATCAAATCAGGACAGTAATCAGGGGTTGAAACAGTTTTTCAAAGTGATTTCCTGCCCCTGTCACAACCATAATATGCGTATAAAATAAATAGAAAAATGACTTTGATTATTTACAGATGTATTCAGGCGCACTGATTTGAGGGGTGAGGGTGTCATAAACTCAATATTACAGACAGTCAATATAAAAAGATATTGATAGATTGATTAATAGATTGAGAAGTCCAGTACCCATTGACCCTGACACACCTCAATATGCAATACAAACCAAGGCTTATGGATCAACAGACCCAATGGTCCAATAGGTGGCGCCACAAGGCTGTTCAACCACTGAGCTGTGCCGTATGTCTTCAAAGCATACAGTTTATCTAGACGCTAAGTCCTAAAGCATAATGCAACTGGTAGTTTACCTAGAAGCTAAGTCCTAGAGCATAATGCAACCGGTAGTTTACCTAGACGCTAAGTCCTAGAGCATAATGCAACCGGTAGTTTACCTAGACGCTAAATCCTAGAGCATAATGCAACCGGTAGTTTACCTAGAAGCTAAGTCCTAGAGCATAATGCAACCGGTAGTTTACCTAGACGCTAAGTCCTAGAGCATAATGGAACCGGTAGTTTACCTAGAAGCTAAGTCCTAGAGCATAATGCAACCGGTAGTTTACCTAGACGCTAAATCCTAGAGCATAATGCAACCGGTAGTTTACCTAGACGCTAAGTCCTAGAGCATAATGCAACCGGTAGTTTACCTAGACGCTAAATCCTAGAGCATAATGCAACCGGTAGTTTACCTAGAAGCTAAGTCCTAGAGCATAATGCAACCGGTAGTTTACC
The DNA here is from genome assembly GCA_016801125.1 of Novumbra hubbsi. Classification (NCBI taxonomy): domain Eukaryota; kingdom Metazoa; phylum Chordata; class Actinopteri; order Esociformes; family Umbridae; genus Novumbra; species Novumbra hubbsi. The sequence goes on from JACXGK010011663.1 coordinate 11,614, forward strand.
TAGACGCTAAGTCCTAGAGCATAATGCAACCGGTAGTTTACCTAGAAGCTAAGTCCTAGAGCATAATGCAACCGGTAGTTTACCTAGACGCTAAATCCTAGAGCATAATGCAACCGGTAGTTTACCTAGACGCTAAGTCCTAGAGCATAATGCAACCGGTAGTTTACCTAGACGCTAAATCCTAGAGCATAATGCAACCGGTAGTTTACCTAGACGCTAAGTCCTAGAGCATAATGCAACCGGTAGTTTACCTAGACGCTAAGTCCTAGAGCATAATGCAACCGGTAGTTTACCTAGACGCTAAGTCCTAGAGCATAATGCAACCGGTAGTTTTAAACAGTACTTTGTGCGTGGCTACGTTTAACCCTGACTCGTCCTTTAGCCGAGAAATCAGTCAATAAAATGTGAAGTAAGGACCAGGTCCGGCTCCAGTCATAAGCAACATAAACAGTTGCTTGGGGCCCTTGACCGCTAGGGGGCATTTGACTGCTAGAGAGCCTCCGACCAATAGAGGAGAGGGGGTCCCAAATCAAATTAGCTCGAGTCCCCCAAAAAGCTAGAGCCAGCACCGCTATTTACTTGGGAAAGTTGAAAAGGTAAGGAGAAAATAATGTAGCTCCTATGTTGGAGACCTCTGGTTTTTGTTTATAAATATTAGAGTAAAACAATATTGGGGTTTTGTTTGGGTACAAGTATTAATTTAAGCTCATAAAGAATTGTTATGATATATTTTTCAGGAACCAATTAATACATACCAATTCAATGGAGGGTAAAACATGGATGTTAGAATTGACCAAGGAACTGACAGATTCTCCTGGAGGTTTAAGTGCACGTCTGCAAACTAGTCATGTTCAAACTATCACGTATTACAGGCTAGGGAAGGTTCTGGAAAGATTCTATGTGGAAGTATGGTCTAAGATGTCTAAGATGTCTCATAAAAACTTCTGTCCCATTTTCTTTGCACATATAGTGGGCAGTGTACTAAAAAGGTGGCAATTCACACTTTTTGGAAATACGTTATTTTGGTTTATTTCACTGAATCTTTAATGAAGCGCAATATATTTCAAATGACAGTATTGCTCATTACCTGGGTTGTGTATTTAGTACAGCCCAGCTCTTCTCTGTCAAGGTTGCCAATACATTTGGATCTGGCTGCCAGTGGAAACGGATGAAATATGGCCACACGTTATAACGGGAATTGATGGGTGTGTGTGAGATGGGGGGTGGGAGATGGGGGGGGTGGGAGATGCCTGGGACCAGTCCGTTCCAGTCCCGTCAATATTTATGTAGTATTCTGAGACGATAAAAAAGGGACTTGTTTCAATATTTATGGTTGTGGTCTAACAAGAAATCCATGAAATCTTTCCACACACACACACACATGCATGCATACATACACAAACACACATGCACATTCAGTCTAAAAACCTGTACATGAAGAAGCTTTTCATTCCTCAAATACAGTCAGGCTTTGTGCGTGTCTGTGTGTGTTTGTGTCGGTATGTTTAGCGCTTGTGTGTGTATGTTCTGTGTGTGCGCACCGATTTTTCAGTAATTCTGCTACATGCCATCTGAAGCGTCCTACAGCAGAGATGTTTTTGTACCTGGTGCTACAGGTTAGAGGACTCTGACCAATTCTGGGCAGGACAGATTACTAGCTACACAACCATCTAGGATCTGAGGAGCCTGTAACAAAGAAAAAGAGAGGCTGTGTAGTCATCCGTTTATCCTTTATGTCCCCTCATCCTTCTCTCCCTGTTTACTCCTTTATCATGCGTCAATAGTGAACACATTTCCTCACAAATCAACTGGACACACATACACACTTCCTTATTTACTGTATTTGTTGGAACCCCAAACTTTATACCCATTACAAAATAGTTTTTTAACTCTTAACCCTAAACACTCAGACAATTCCTCTCCTCCTTCTACTGGACCCCTGGGCACTGTGCTGTGATGATGATTTTATCACCTGGCCACAAGGATGCAGCTGTACTGTATTGTACAGTGATGCTGTACAATACAGTACAGTATTGTACTGTATTATCCTAATTGTAACCCTAACCCTAATTGTAATGTCAACTTGTAACTTTTACCCTAAACCTAACTGCTATTCCAAAAGTAGCTTTTTTCCTCATGGGGAACTGGCATATAGCACATATTCAAACAATGTTTAAACACACATGCACAGATTTGTTTATATTCCTGTCACCCTAACAAAAAGGTTCTAAACCCCTCAAAATAATGTTTTCTCTCAACTTAACCCTGAACCAACACCCAAACATTTATCTAAACCCAAATCATTCACCATTAACCATATTCTAACCCAAACTCTAAACGTAAACTTCTAAGCCTAAATGTTAAACAATCCTGATTTAGCAATTTTCTGGTGACTGGTTTCACTATTACTGGACACACACACACAAACACACTGCTCTCAATGAGCTCATTCAGCAAACATTTTACCATAGGCCAATATGTGGAAATTCATAAACTGAACATCAAAACAACAAAAACACAAAAATACAAAAACACACAAACTCTCTCTTCTCCGATAGATCTCAAGTCTTCTGTAAATTTGTTACGGAGAACGTTCACATTTGGTTGAACTCACAAACAAAAATGTCTCCCATGAAACTACTGGCAATCAGCATATATTTGACACTTCTCAAAAGCACACTAATTTGCGTACACACACACGCACGCTCACGCACACACACAGGCCTTCACCATGCCCAGCCGAGCAGGAACACTGTATGCTGTGTGAGGCAGCTGTTAACTTCCTGCAGTAAAGATATGTTTGCAATAAGAGGGAACATGGGGAGAAAAGAGGAATTCATGTTGCTGTTTATTTGAGCTTTGCCAAATCCAACTTAGAAATGTGCACCAGCCAATCATCAACACGCACACACACACAGTGTCTGTACACCCCAGACACACACTCTATCTAACAGTAACTATGCAAAAACTGCAGACTAGTAGACGATACACTAACACAGCCACACACACACACACACACTCTGTCTCTGAACACCCCAGACACACACTCTGTCTCTCTCTCTCACAGAAACTACACATACACTAAACAGTATTGGAGGATACACTAACACAGTCACACACACACACACCACACATGGTTCGTTCTGGTACACACACACATCCTTCACCAAAAACACACATAACTTCCAGCCTCCCCATATCAAGGTGTGTTTGTTTTTCCCCGCCAGCCATTTTAGGTCCTCCCAAAGCAGGTATTTCCCCCCTGCACGCACACACCCACTGGTGGCAAAGGTACAGAGGGGGCTGTCTGTGGGCTGAGTGTGAGACTGTTTCATTGATAACCGGTGGCTGGGACTGGGGTCTCTCACTCTGGGTTTTATCCTCCTCACTCCCCTCACGCGGTCACCCTCTGCTCGGACGCCACTTTAGGGCCGCTCTCCATCGGGTGCTTCGGTTGTTTTTATTTCGGTCACTTGGCCATTCCCGTTTCTGTGGGATCCTTTTTGGTCGTCATGGCAGCCTCACCGTCGTTGTTTCTCCTGCTGCTCGGCCTCGTGGGAGCTCTGGCCGTCTCCCCCGTACCCCTCGACCTCCGCACCGCCGCCGCCATGGGTAAGAACCGTCTGACCTCTTGATCGGTAACCTCTTACCCTTCTTTGAACTTTCTTTGTCCATGTTTCTCCTGAGTCCTTGCCTTGATGGGTCAGGACTCAGGAGCCACTAACTTTGAGCCTTATCCCACAGCTAACCCCAGCCCAGCTAACCCCAGTCTACCTAACCCCAGCCCAGCTAACCCAAACTACCTAACCCCAGCCCAGATAACCCCAGTCTACCTAACCTAACCCCAGCCCAGCAAACCCCAAACTACCTAACCCCAGCCCAGCTAACCCCAGTCTACCTAACCCTAGCCAAGATAACCTCAGTCTACCTAACCCAAACCCAGATAACCTCAATCTACCCAACCCCAGCCCAGCCTCTGTAGTCTCCTTCCTGAACATGTCTATCTGTGTTTTGGAGGTTTAGAAAGCAGCTTGTGGGAAAATGAATTCCATAGGGGGACTGTGTCAGGTGGTACTGGTTCTGATTTGTAAATTGTTCAGGGTGGTGCTGGGTCTAAGATGTAAATTGTTCAG
>JACXGK010011664.1:0-15633 GCA_016801125.1 Novumbra hubbsi
GAGTCCCATTGGGCAGAGTATCAGAGTCCCAGTGGGCAGAGTATCGGAGTCTCATTGGGCAGAGTATCGGAGTCCCAGTGGGCAGAGTATCGGAGTCCCAGTGGGCAGAGTATCGGAGTCCCAGTGGGCAGAGTATCAGAGTCCCAGTGGGCAGAGTATCGGAGTCCCAGTGGGAAGATTATCCTCTAACATTCCTGTGTATACAGATGCATGGCTGACTGTTTTGGGGAGAGGTGACAGAAGGCGATAGACGGTGTGGTGCCTCCGTCCTTGCGCACAATGCAGTCCTGTTGTTACCGCAAACCTTCGCCCCTATGCAGGGTGTTGTTGGTGTGTTCAAACAGCCCAATGATGGTTGACTTTATCAATTGCCAAAAAAGAGTCAGATCTACTGTACTCCATATATTGGCAGAGGAATTGTGTTGATGAGCTTGCGGGTGCCGTCACACGTTCCGGGGCAACTCTGGGCAATGATCAGTGACATCGCAATGTTTAAAATTGTAACTCTGGCACTATGAATAAAGGGTTGATGCATTCAATGGGACTTTTTCATTGGGTATACTGACCAGCAAGCATAACTCCACAGACTGGCCTGTGAGAAAAGCTGTTTTGTATTAGAAGCAAATGTCCACTCACATTCAAGCAAAAAACTATGGGTTTACCAAATACAAAGTGATCCTAAATCTATACATTAAAATATCCAGGCTATATATTTGTTGTATTTAAGTCAAGTCAACTAATTGTGCTTCAGGGGGTTGCAATATTAGGAAACAATTAAAACATGCATAAGCAAACAGTGTTGTTCATCTGAGTAAGAGAGTAGCCTAACTGGAATACTATACTGCTCTAAAATACACCTGATAATGTTAAGGGAGCATGACTGAGTGGAAAGGGATGAAGAAAAAAAACCATGCAGATTTCATTGTGGTTAGATAGTAACATATTCATCTCTCTGCTTGTGTCTAACACAGACAGTTTGTCTCAAAGCATATGCACACACTTAACAGTTGGCCATGAGCATGACATTCTCAATTAGCATTAAAGGCCTGAACATGTCCAATTTTGGGAGAGAACTTGTCTGTATAGGGAGGGAAATGTCATCCAACCACATACATTGTTTTTCACTAGCATCTCACTAATGTTAACTTTTGGATTTCCTTGGGCATTTGCCTCAGAAATGTACAGGTTTTTTGGGGGTATTTGCCCCGTAGGCAAAATATGTCAACGCCCAACATGTTCTCTTGGTTGCCTAGCGTGTGCAAAAGAGGGGCCACACTTGTGATGATTCTTATGTTATGTAGGCTACTAAAAAAGGCAAAAAATCCTTAGCATTGATATGAAAGCCATGTTTGTGTTTTGCAAAAACATAATATTGCTGTCCATATTAGATTGAGATTATCTTATCATCTGGTACCCAGTTTCAATAAACTATCTTTACAATAAAAAAAAACTGTAATGGCGATGGTTTGTGATACATTTCTTTTTTTATATTACCAAAATGATGTTTTACATAAGTTCATAATTCTTTTTAGATATGGCAGAAAGTAAGAAGAGGAGCACAACAAGTAGCCATCTTTTCATAATATTAGTGTGTGACAGCCTGACAGCTATGAAACATACCCACACAGGGTCCTCATGTTGAAGCCTACCAACCAGTGACCTACCAACTGATGTATCTCTGCTAGACACATTTTCAAATCCTTTTTTGAAAGAACAGAAAAACTTGCTAAAACATATGACCCCACAATGCATCAGGCCCAGGAGAGACGTTAACAAATTGTTTAATTGATAAAATACAACTCACAGAGCTTACATTTGCTTTGCATTGCCATTCATACATTTTTGGAATCATCAGAACTTCCTTCTAAGCCCTTTTTGTCCACACTTTTGCCTTGCAACCAGAACACAAGCACAATCCTGTTTCTGATTAAGAGAAACAAGCATCTAGAAAGAATCCATACACATCCTCTCAGACATCTGATCAGCACAGTGAGCCTCTACACCATGATTATACTCCTACAATGTGCAACATGTTTTAAACTTGAAGGGTCATCTAAAGAGAACTACAGCGTGGTGATTACTGGGATAGCATTAGGCAAGTCTGTCAGCTCCAGTGCTATTAGAAATAATAGAAGAGCCCTCCAGATGAGAATCATTTTGGTTTGCCTGGGATCTTTTCATGGTACGATTTATCTAACCCTCAGAGCAGGCCAGGGTTAGTAGCTGTACTGACAAACCAACTGAGAAACAACTAGCGGAGCTAAAGAATTAGGAATTGTCAAATATGAACACTTCTGCTGTGTATAGTTAAGTTAAGGACACACTATTTCATGCTCCACATCTGCAGGTTGCCATAGCAACACATTTTGGTAATTCCTCAACTCCAAACAGTGAAAAAAATACTTAAATGCCTTTGCTGTGCAGTATGAACCATAAACAGTACTAAGCCCAAGCAGTCTGACAAAGGCCCCTTACTTTTATTGACTCAATGGCAATTGAAGTTTATTTTGCTCATCACTATCTAAACAACACACGTAAAATGGATTACCGAGGAATTTCTAAGATTAGTTTAAATTTATGATTCCTTAGAAGTAATTGTTGGACTGAGCTATCTTATGCACGTAACTCCCTCACTTACTGCATAAGCCTGCAAGCCATCTTTGGATTATGTGTTAGAAAAGGTAACATGAAATGCCTGACATTTATCACTTGAAATGTATATGGTATGTACTAGTCGATGGGCTTTCTCAATTTTGTGTTCTGGCTGTGACCAAAAAAAACATTTTCACATAGATAATCGCTATTTCAAAAACGTCTATTAAATCATATTAGTGGAAGGAGAGAAACGCAACCATAGGATGCTGCACTCCCTGAGTGAGAGAGTTGTGTACATACGTTTACTAAGGAAAGTCTAAATTACCAACACCAGGATTTTCATGGTTTAAACACGCAGAAGCCTTGCAATAATATAATACCAAACAGACCCCAGCTGTCACCTATTGTATCATAAAACACGAAAGAGTGCCAGACACCTGTTATATGCCATGCCTTATCATAACATCATATTATTTATTTTTATTTATTAATTGTTGGAAGTTTAAATCGTATGCAATGATTTCCCTTGATGATAGACAGAAAAGATCAAAGCCTTACCTTATTGCTGAAGCATAAAATGACCAAGGATTTCAGCAGGATTTTAATCACTGGAAAGGAAGCACAGGTAAGATACAGTAAGCAACAGGGAACCTATATGCTCAAATGACAATAAAGTATAAACTGCTGAATCACCTGTACTCACCAAAGCATATTCAGATGCTAGTGTATTCCAACTCATTCTCCCTATGACCAGTATTACTCCTGAATAAAAATATATACTGAATAATAGCATATTGGAAATCACCCAGAACTACAGTAGAAGGAATAAGGAAGGGAGAGATGGCAGAGAATCGTTTAACAGGAACTATTTATTAATTAGTTGTTGCAGCCCTAAAACATACACCCAGTTATCCATTTGAGCAGAGTGTGGGTTTCCATTAGTGCCTTCTTGGATAACTCATTAACATACAACTCATCAGCTGAAGTCTGATCCCTCCTATTACAATGTCTGATTTCAATGTCAGGTTACTCTGTTTGCTATTCTGATGCTCGTTTGACTAGCATGCAGGTCAAACCAACCCACCAGCCCTGGCTCTGTAAGACACTGCATGTGTATTGCTGTACACGGGTTATCCCATCAATGGTTAAACTAATACGTGGTGTTCTCAATCAATGGTTAAACTAATATGTGGTGTTCTTAATCAACGGTTAAACTAATACGTTGTGTAGTCAATCAACGGTTAAACTAATACGTGGTGTTCTCAATCAATGGTTAAACTAATATGTGGTGTTCTCAATCAATGGTTAAACTACTATGTGGATACAATGGTAACATCTCTAGGTAGGTTCAAGTGATCAATGGTTTTTCTGTGAAAGAGCATCTTACAGCACATTTGGCATTCTAAATGTGTAATTCAGCAACTGTGAGTGAGGACTGATGGAAAACAATCCCACACTTGCAGTGGAATTTCTGATTGCGAGGGGTCCTAGCATTACAAAGCAGTCATTATGACAGTATGAGGCAGTTGAATGGTATATTGTGCATTCTGCAAAGACCCAGGATTTTGGAGCTGAAATATTCTGTGTGACAAAGAGCAACAAGGACAGGGTTTTTCCCTGGGTCTCAGAAACCCTCACCACAGGGCCAGGCTCACATGCTACCGGATCTCAAAAAAACCTGGGTCTCAGAAACCCTCACCACAGGGCCAGGCTGACATGCTACAGGATCTCAGAAACCCCCTAGGTCTCAGAAACGCTCCCCACAGGGCCAGGCTGACATGCTACAGGATCTCCGAAACCCCTGGGTCTCAGAAACCCTCACCACAGGGTCAGGCTTACATGCTACAGGATCTTAGAAACCCCTGGGTCTCACAAACCCCTTACCACAGGGCCAGGCGTACATGCTACAGAAGGAACGCCTCAGGCCAAGGATGCTTCCCTGAACACCTTTCTCTAACCTGATTATTGCATATTGCTTAGAGACCGCTGAATACGCGTCACAAATTGCACCAGCAGAAAAACAGGCTGCTTGCTTTCCTCACTCCGTAACTCCCTCCCAGTCGCTGGGGTCTCATCAGAGCTAGGAGAACTGTAGGCATAATTGTTCAGCCTGGCCGAGAATTCACTGCTGGCAATAGATATTTATCTCAATGAATGAGACAGTGGAGAAAAAAAATCCTGTGTACAGTTCATATGCATTACAAAATACCAAACATTGCCAGCAAAATGTAGAAAATGATGTCATGAGATAATAGCCACAAAAGTTCGAGAGAAATGTAACACCAGTAATTGATGCAATACATGTGCATATGGGGTCCACTGAATTGCAGTGGTAAGTGTGGTCCTTTGACAAACAGCATATGTTCTGGTTTTCAATCCCATGTAACTGAAAAATACTGTATGCGAGCACAGCATACTGCCAAACATCCGCGTGTGTCTCCTTCTATCATAACCTGTATCGGGCGTCTACCTCCAATCATTTTAGGGATTCTGACTTTTGTAGGGCATCCAGGCTGTTGTTGCAGTGGGCACAGTGTCTTCTCACTTGGATACACACATTTTGAAGGCTTATCTGAACTGATTGAAAGTTTCATATTCTTTATATTTCTTAATATTGGACTTTAATGTTCACTGGGTGATTTCAATGCCTTGGAAAGATGTTCCGACATCCTACGCCTGACATGTACTTTTAAAGGAACTTTTATTTGCTTTGAATGTTCCTTCATCTTCATAATGTACTCTTTTATGGGAATTGTACTAAACAACAGTGGGACCTTTTAGAGACATGAGGATTTAACCTGACATCTCGTAAAACACCTTAATTGCAAACAGGTCATATTAAGGCAATAGGCTTTACCACAGCTCTTGTGCTATGTGTCATAGCAGTGGGGATGAATACTTCTGTGTTAATCAATTATTTTAATTAACTTTTATATTTGTAATTAATTTAGAACAATTCGTAGATTCTATTGAGAATTTCACAGTACTGACAGTTTTTTGTTCAGTTTGGGAGCCATTGTATACAAGGACCATAAGCATTCACTCAACTTTTTCACCTGACGAGCGTGTCTCAGGTAGAGTGGGAAGTGTAAAACATACATTTCCAATTCACATTTGTGTATAATACACCTTGTGTAAAATAGGACAAATATAAGAAACAATTATTGGATATAGCAATCTGAGCTCCTACATATCACACATGCCCCCAAGCAACAGGGAATATATAGCCGACTCGGCTAACCACTTTACTCTCTGTTCCACTTAACATACCTATTTCCATAGGCCTACATTTAGCTCTTATATATACATTTAGACATTGTCTAATCCTACCTTGTTTCAGTGTCCACAAACATAGAAGCCAAATCAAATCCCTGAACCAATCACAGTCCGCTTTGGACCGAATAAAATCTCGACCAAAAATACAAATTGGATCAGAATCGGTCCAGTCCAGATGTCTGTGGATGCAAGAAAAAGGCCAGTGCTATGGCATAAGAAATGGGGTTGTCTTTGTCAGACATTGAAATAATGCTTGGTTTGCTACCTTTGTCACATTGATCATGCTTTGGCTTCCGTTCAGTTCAGTTCACACAAGTTTGGCATGGCATAAGGGTAAAAGACTAATTTGTGAGATAGCTGATGCTACATTCTAGATACTACACCTCAATCAGCTTGCTCTGACTCATGATATATCCTGCCTGTGAAACTGTTACAGTATTGTTGGAAAGATCTTATCACCTTTTCAAATAATAGCACTGCCTTTGAGCTGATTTAGATGAAATAAACATCCCATCTGGCATGGATTCAGAATCCCTCTAGTTGTTGCAAACCCCTGGTGTGTTGGGGGATTCACCAGCTCACATTTTCATATGAATCATTATGACCATAAAGTGTTTTGATAGTCCAAAAATATTATAATAATGAGTCAGATCTTTCCTATTTCTAAGTCTCCTCCTACCAAGTAAAAATAATCTTTAATCTGGATAAACTCAGACAGGAGACTATGAGTGTCTTGACATAAACGCAAGGCTTGCCTTGTCTTCACATAATTAGGCACACATAACTTGCTGAAACAAAGCAATTTCTGGATTGCCAATAGCTTTGGGAACATGTTGATAGCATACTTAATTGCACCAATTTAGGTTCACAGTGAACGTAGTCACGGTTTACGAAATAGTTCCATACGAATGCAATTCCTGAAATGTACATTTGTACCGGAACCACATTTTTAATCCCTTCTTATTGTCACTTTAATTATCAGTATTTACTTAAATAGATAACTTTGAGCAAACCTGTTAATTATAAAGATAACAGAATATTGGAAAAGCACAAGTTGTTATATATAATAAAACATTTGAATAGTCTTGCATAAATAAATGCACTAGTCAGGGTTTGAGGGCTTGTTGGATGGATTGACATATATGTGACATACTAAACACATACCAATAAATACTACTGGTGATAAATAGTCCAACTAACATGGGGGCTATACCAAAACCCATCCTGCTGGTGGCTAAACATTTGTATGATAATTGTAATTGAGAAGCTACACATTTAAAATCAATTGTTTTGTTTAGTGCTTCAAACACCTAAGAAGTCTAGTAATAAGATCCACTCCAGAAACCTGTATGAGCCTGAGGAAGATTATCATAAAGTGTATTGGAAGTAGTTTTCCCAGGCGACTCCTTAACTTCCACATCTACTTGTTAGGATGAGCTCAAGCCCTCTGGACACACAGTAGATATTTTTTTAAATCTCTCAATATGACATACTCATCTAATCTTCCTAGTACCCTGAGAACAATACAGACAGCAAATTAAATCAATTCAATGTCTCCTCTCTGGGCCTTTGTGTGACTTCATTAGCATTGCTGCTACAGATGTTGCAAGACTAAATGAGATTTATGACAGACAGGGCCCAACCAAACTACAAGCAGAAATGTAGGGTGTAATTTGCTTCATGTTATGACATTGCTAAAAACATACAGCAGTTGACTAGTCACAACTGTAATGTCAAAGTGAAAATAAAATCTTAAAATGGTTTTAAATGAATTACAAATATAAAACAGAAAATAATGTATTAAGTATTCACCTCCTTTGCTATGATATACCAGAAAGAGCTGTGGTGCAAGCAATTGTCTTTACAAGTCACATTATTTGTTAAATGTAGGCCTCCTGTGTGCAATCTATGTATTTCTAATGATTTCAGGTTAAAACATATACTGTGTGACCTGTCTCTGGAAGGTCCCAGAGATGTTTTGTTGTTTACCCTACAAGAGTTTTTCCAAGCCACTGGGCATTAAATCTTGTTGCTTGCTCTTTGGGGTTTCAGGGTGAGTATCCGAAATAAACACTTTTTTAACAGCTGACGTAAAAAGGGCTTTATTAAAAAGATTTACTAATTGATTAGTTTAGTCCAATTTCTATCAAAATGACATTATGACGGCAGAATTGCTTTACACAGGGGCCAAAATCGAATCTAGCAATTTTTTTACAATCTTCTTCCACTTGATCACAGAGTCTCCCACATTCCATCTGGCAAACTCCAGCTGAGCTCTGATGTAACATTTTGCCACTCTCCCATTAAGGCTACTTTGGTGAAGCACCCAGATAATTGTATGCACATTGTCTTTCAGCTCAGCTGTAGAAGACTGAAACCCCTTTTGTAGTTGCAACAGCCCTTTGTTTGGGCTTTCCTAAATTTAGGACAAAGTCACAGTATATTGGGCTATATTTTTTTGTGGTTAAACAAAAAAAATTACAGTGCAGTCCGTATCATTGGACAATAAGTTTTTGTTTTGGCACTATACCTCATCACATTCGCTGCAATGTGTGAAATATGTATAGAAAGGCCATATTCTGATATGGCCACATGGTAAACTCTTAATCATGGTTTAATTTCAAATCCAATATGCTGGTGTACACAGAAAAACAACATTTGTGTCTCGGTCCAAATACTCATAGGCTACACCACCATTAACATGAAACGATGAGCAATGATCACTCTGCGTGCCAATGTGGGTTTGCTGACCACTTAACCCGCCTCTCATCCCCTCAACTGATCATAGCACTCAAATAATAAAGAAAATCATCCAAAGCATCAATCAAATACCCAGACAGATGTACTTAAAATGATTAATGATTGCATCACGAGAGGCATCAAGAGGCTCTATCAAGTATCAAGTAATCTTTCATGAACAAACTAGATGTTAGGCACATCTGGTTAGCAGCTGTTGCCAGCCCATCCCGGTCTCTGTCAGAGGTCAAAGCCTTTTATAGAGACGCCATCCATCCTATCGTGGAGGGTCTCTGGAAAATAAATCCATAGGCCATATAGAGCCCACCCCTTGGCTCTATATGTCCCCAAACCCCACCCCCTTTTTCTTAAAAAAGACATTACAAATGATTAGTGGTGCCTTCCCAAGGGGGCAGAGAGGGATAAGAAGGGGGTTTAATTCAATTAGCCCCCCAGGCCCAGCATCAGAGCTAAGCTGTGAAGGGAATCGGACATATCCATCTTGCTAGGGCATAGTGGATGTGTGGATCTAGTGTACATGTGAAACAACAGGCGCCAATGTCACTGAGCAGTAAAGCCACTCTGACATACTATAGATCCCCCAGGCAGTAAATGCATGCTTTGAGAAACTCTGTTCCGCCATCCCGACAACCCAGGCCTTAGTCTGGTGCACTGACTCGATGTCTTGTGAATGTGCAAAGATTGCATGCTATGCCGGTCAGAGCCCAAAGTGAACTACCATGGTGCCTTTGTTGTCACATGACAAGACGAGGCAGCCATTTTTTTTTGGTAAGTCTCCAACAAAGATAGAGTCCCCCATATGTCAGTAGTGTAGCTAGAACTCCCTTTCCTCTCTAACTGCACAGCAATTTCTTCCAGAAGCCCCCACTGCTCTACTCCCTCTGTCCCTCCTTCCTGCAGGGAATGCATACTGCTCTGCAGTTCCTCTCTGCATGATGCACCTACAATTTATTACAGTATTTTTCCAGGCCCAGATTAATGAAATAAAACAGTAAATGTTATGCATGTTTCCCCAGTATGTGGCAAGACCGCTCAGGGGCCAGCCTTATCACAAATACATGTCAGAGATCATGAATGTCCTTCAAAAACAGCATCCATCATCTCACATGTGACGTGACACGAGCGCAATAGATGGTAGTGCATTGTGATTTTTTTTTTTAAACCAGGAGGCATAGATAATACATTTAAAACCAGCAATACCAGCTATCGGGAAATGGTAATAATCTTCCACTAGCCCATCTACAAATCAGTCAGTCTTCTACAAAAGCCATGGTCTAGCTTAACAGAGCTATGGTCAAAATAATGCTCTTTACCTGGGACTCTGGATCAGACTGCCTGAGACCACGAGGATGGCATGAGGATGACATTTTTATATGGGATCTTACAACACAGCTTTTAGCTTTTCATGTCCCTATTGTGCTATCACACATTTAAATCTTTTAGTTTACCATTTTATTCTGCAATATTTTCCTTCTGGTCTTTTCAATAGACCACACAAATCCAAACAACAATTAAGACAAACTGTAGGTGTATCAGACATAATCATGCACCGCAGCAAAATGGTTAGAATTGTGTGTCAGGAGAGTACAACCAATTACATCATTGGTTTAAAACTTCCCGAAAGGCGCAGGTTTCATCAAGTTACAATCAACACTTTTTAAGACATTTTAATGGCAGTACGAATTCAATTTAAGACCATTTTCACAACAACACCTAACACAAAACAATACAGTAAGCCTACTGCTAACATAGCAGGAGTGTCATCTGTGATACGACCAAACAGAATTGAAAAATGCCGGGTGTTTGTTGGAGGCTTTTTGCAGCGTTTGTTGTTTTTGTCTTTCTCACACTTCATATGGGATTCCCGATTGAATGCCCATTAATGTGCCACGATTGCAAGACTTATTGCAAAAAACACAGTGGGCTTCAATATCATTCTGTTCAACAGCTTTAAACCACAAAGTTACTGTTATCCAAGTACCGATTACATCATGCCACTGGTGACAGTGCCTGGCTCCCGGTTGTGGAGCCATGTGCGCCTCGCGTCACTACGTGATCATTCTCTCCCAGGACTTTTCCCGTCAGTTGTTGGTCTCCATGGAAAAATGCAGGGCTGTGCTCAACACACCAGTGGCCACACACTCTGCATGTTACCCCCAAGTGGATCTGATCAAACTGGCAATGGACAGGGTATACTAGGAGGGTTAGTCATGGGTTCTTGTGATCCCATTGGTCCTGAAAAAAGAAGAACCCTTGTGTTGGAGGTTGTGGTGGAAGGACCTGTTGTTCCAGGTCCAGAAATTGCAACCTCAAAATTGTCATCTGTGGGTTTGGCCCCTGTGTGGGCTATATTTTGGGAGAGAAGCTTGCCTTTTATCCCTACAAAGCTCTGTTGTAGACATCTTGAAGTTCCTTAGCTTCAATATTAGAGCCGGAAATTCTGTTTCACAATAAAGGTACTTTTTTGCTTTCCAACAGGCAAAACTATTAACTAGTTGTTTTGTGTTTCTTGGCGGGAGCAGGGACATGACTGTAGTTCTGAGTCATTGGATCATGATATACATTTACATAAAACTTTCTCCTGGCCTCTGTCATGCATATAAGAGAGCTCAACGTGTTCTTGTTACATTCCTCCTAACCTAAAGTTGTGTCAGCTTCCTAGGCCTTTGCCTTCACGCTTCTTCCATTCTCAGCTCCCTTGTTTGCATCTGAAGACCAACTGAGATTACATGCCATGCTCTGCACACAGATATGGATGGATTTCAAGTGTTCTGGTTGCGCTGCCAGTTCTTCATCTGCTTGGCCAAATCAGCTTAGGGCCAGGCGTTGTCTAAACAACAACTGTCTCAGTGGGTTACCAAGGTTATCTTCTTGTGATACTGCAGCAAAAAGCTAGAAATCCATGTCGGAGTGAATGCTAACACCACTTGTCTTTCATACAGCACTGACCTTTGTAGATAAAGCCATTGATTAGAATGCACTCACTATTAACCTGTGTGGTTGTTTCATCTGGCTTTATTAAAACATATGCACTTGTCACACTAGATAAGAGTTGTAATTGAATTGCTAAAATGTAAATGTAAATCAGGATATTATAAAGAATTGATAACAATTTGGTCTTGAAAACCATAATTAAAGCCACAGATCGGTGACGGGCTGCTTGGCGCCAAAGGGTCATGGATGAGCGAGGGGAAAGATGGCTATCAGGAACAAACAACAAACAGAATATCTACAGCCGTGGCCAAAAGTTTTGAGAATGGCACAAGTATTGGTTTACACAAAGTTTGCTGCTGCAGTGTTTTTAGATCTTTTCGTCAGATTTTACTAAGGTATGCTGAAGTATAATTACAAGCATTACAATCATTTCATATTAGTCATAAATTATTGACATTATTGACTCAATGCTTTGAGTTTGTCAGAATTTATGGGTTTTTGTTTGTCCACCTCAGCTGAATCAACTTTCGTAGACAATCCTGGCATGTGCTGGACTATCTTGGACACCCTGAAGCCTTCTTCACAACAGTTAAACCTCTCTCCTGGAAGTTCTTGAAGATCCAATAAATGGTAGATTTAGGTGCAATCTTGCTAGCAGCAATATCCTTGCCTGAGAAGCCCTTTTCGTGCAAAGCAATGATAACTGCTCGTGTTTCCTTGCAGGTAAGCATGGTTAACAGAAGAAGAGCAATGATTTCCAGTCCGATATTCTAACTCAATCAGCATGACAGAGTGATCTCCAGCCTTGTCCTTGTCTACACTCATCTGTGTTAACGAGAGGATCACTGACGTGATGTCAGCTGGTCCCTTTTGTGGCAGGGCTGGAAAGCAGCAGAATCTTATTTTTTTTAATTAAGTGCATTTTAGAGTGACTTAGCAAATAATTACAATTAATCTGATCACTCTTCATGACATTCTGGAGTATTTGCAAATAGCCACCATAAAAACTGAGGCAGCAGACTTTTTGGAGATGTATATTTATGTGTTTCTCAATACTTTTGGAGACGGCTGTACTGTGGCACAAGTCACAGAAATGTGCACACGCATGTCGGAACAGGACCGTGGAACAGTGGAAGAAGGTTGTTACTTCCAATGAGTTTCATTTTCTTATACATCATGTGGACGGCTGTGTTCATGCGCGACGTTAACTGGGCAAGTGATGGCACCAGGATTCGTTGTGGGAAACCCTGGGTCCGGGCATTCATGCGGATGTCAGTGTGCCCAGTGCCCCCAACCAAAACATTGTTGCAGACCAGGTACACCCAGTCATGGTAATGGTGCTCCCTGATGGCAGTGGACTTTTACAGCAGGAAAATATGTCCTGCAACATTGCAGACATTGTTCAGGAATGGCTTGAGGAAAATGATGAGGAGAACATGATGGTTTGAGGAACATGATGAGGAGAACATGATGGTTGCAGGAACATGATGAGGAGAACATGATGGTTGGAGGAACATGATGAGGAGTTCAATGTGTTGCCCTGGCCTCTCAATTCCCCCAATCTCATTTTCAAAATGTTTGTAAACTCGTTTTTCAGTAAACTTCCATTTGAACACAACCCAGATGCCCAGCTTCATAGACTGTGACATGGTGATGTTGCTAATTGCTGGAGAGAATGAAGTATGATGAGATAGAGGGTTGGAGTGATGAGTAAACTTGTTTAGGATTCATTCTGGACCCGTTTTGAGGTTTCCTATAGTGCTTTGTACATTAATCCAGTTGACACAATTAGAGGCAGAACAGTACAGTGCATAACACATTGTAGAAAGTAAGGACAAGCAGCCAACTAGCTCTGGACTGTAAGACCAAAGTTGTGCCCAATGGACAAGGTAACACGTGCTCTTCTGTAAAAGATGAGATCACTACTGTGTTTGTACAGCTGTGAACATCAGTGCTTCAGTGACAGATACACATAAATATTAGAAAATCATGTCCATATAATATGTCCTTCTGACAGCACATCTTTCAAATGAGTGAAATATGTTTTTTTATGTATTGTTTGTGAATGCTTAATTTGTTGTCGAAAGTCATTTGCTTATGAATCATTACATGGTCTTTTTTAACTTGTTAGAGATCAAAGCTACTAATGCAACTTTAAATATCATCTTCTCTTGTGAATAACCTGAGAAGGGATTTGACCTTAAGGCAAGGTCACAGCTGGAGCCTGGGCGTATCGCTGGGTCAGCAGCACGGTGAGTAGCACACTGCAGACTGTCTAAGCAGAGGACAGCTGTATTTTCAATGGTGCCCTTTAAGAAGGATAGTCTCTAACAGATAGCTATTCTGACTGCTGCCCTGCTCTAAGGGCCTGATGTGGAGGAAGTTATTGACCTGGGTCAAAATGTTTGCTAGCTAAATAACAAACAACAATATATACACTGTATGTGTTGATTCATATGTTGATGTCATTTCACCCTAGTTCCCTTTTCCACCAACTCTTGGCCCTATTTGTTGTAGAAGTAGGATCCAGGTGGGATTAAGTCAGGTCTTTTCTATGCATTTCGTCTTGCTTGGATTGGTCACCATGCTGTGAAATAAGTAAAGTGTGCAGGGCATTTTTGTACAGAACAGAACTTTATAGAAGAATTTCCCTTTGGGGGACCCTTAGTTTGTTTTCATCTTGATTTCGTGTCAGTGGGATTTGTCCCACACCTAACTGTGCCAAATTATAAACTCAATGACAACATAGTGTACTGCAGGTCAAATTAGATCTGAACATAAAAGTAATTATGTTTTGCTGCGGTTCGCAAACCCTCCATGTTATACTGCTCACATTTTGTGTGTGTAGTCTACGTTGACCTTTCCGCATGTATGGATATTGCTACCTGTAGTAAGCACATCAGTATAGCCAATAGGTAGAACATTAAATATGAATACCCCTTTTTGGGGAATAATCTTTGTAAATCTTCTCTTTCTTCCCGACGCTGCTCAACAATGTCAAGAGTAACTGTCCTTTTATTATATTATCTCAGGTTTGGGAAGTAGACATAGATAGTAGAAAACTCTGTCAGGAATGTGTTTGTACAGAAAAACAACACAGACTCATAATCAAAGTTTCCACTTCAAGTGCCTGTAGCCAAAGAGCTCTATTTTTGCCTATTTGTGCCTTCCATAAGCATTGGGATATTCAAAATTGCTTTTCTTGCATTAAATTCAAGGTATATGAAAATTCAATTAAAAGATGAATATGAGGGAAAAGTACAGTTACCTTTTATTTCAGGCTATTTTAACCAAACTACTATTACGTTTTACCAACTACTACTGCGTCAGAGGTCAGTCTAAAATCTATGGATGGGACAGTCTTCTTAAGATTATACCTGATATAGATCTGATTTCAATTGACTTTACATGTGTTTTATTAAATCATTGCTCAACAATTCTAAACCATTTTCTAGGAAGATTATAATGCCAGTCTTGTTTTGTCTCACGAAAGATCCACATTCTATAATACACCAGATTTGCTCATTATGACACTACATCAAAGCATAGGGACATAACTAATGCGGCATAGTTTTGCATGCAGTCTGTTAAACATAGTGGACCAAAGGTCTCAGCTTTCAGCACACATGGTAACATTGCTACCTGCTACAGGGCAACTCTGACACCTGACGCTGTGGACGGGCTAGGTAATATTCCAAGCAAGAAACTCCTATATGTTCATTGCAACAGCCACAAGGTGTTACACTACAATAGTGTAATTGTTTTCAAAATTGTGTATTTATTATTTTTCTGTAATAAATGATAATATAAATACATTATTTATTTGAAATACATTTTATTCAGGTCTGTAATGGAAACACTCATATTTCATACTGTCACGGTGTTGTAGTGTGGCGGAACCATACGCAGACATTTTAGTATAAAGAAAAGGTGATTTAATCCAAATAACATAAAACACAAACTAACACGAACTGTAAACGCTAAAAGCAAAGGTGCTGTACTAAACAACAAAACAGAACTTAAATAGTTTACAAAGAACATGTAGCGTATCCACTAGAAACAGGATTAAAC
>JACXGK010011665.1:0-15621 GCA_016801125.1 Novumbra hubbsi
CACACAGTTATTCTAACAATCTGTTTAGCTATTTAAGATCATTTCTGTTACACATCATATTGCCCAACAGTATCAGTTTTAATAGAATATAGAGTTGACAGACATACTTGTTGAGCATTCTTGATAAGTCGACGAGCCTGCTCCTTGATACTGGGCATATCTGGCTCAGACGGGTTAATCAGTGTGGTGACCTCAGTGGGGCCTATGACACGATGTTGTTGGGGCCAGCCAAGGTCAAGTCCGGGAACATCCAAGTCAGAGTGGACTGGCCAGTATGTGTCTGAAGAGCCATCTGCCACAGGCTGTACATATGGGAGGTCAGACTGAGTATTTTGGTATGGAACTTGCACTGTGCACCTAATGTGCTTAATTTCCTGATTGGAAAGGAAGTCCACCACATCGGTACGCTGGAGGAATTCATAATATCCTTCAATGTCATGCTCCACAAGTGCGTCAATGGCTAGTCGGTACTCCTCGCGGTAGTGGGGAGGCAGGTAGTTGGGGTCCATGGGGTTATCCCCCGCGGAGGAACACTGAGAGCGGTGTGCCATACTGATTCCTGAAGAGATGGAAGAGGTTTGTGTGTTAGCAGGTTTGATTATTTGTGGGTTAGCAGGTTTGATCAGATTTGATAAATTTTGCTTATTTATACAAAATACAATGACATCAACTATATTTGATTGCATCACCCAAAACAAAACATTTGAAAGTTGGTTGGGATGGGGGTAATTTCCCTCTGGGTAAAAAGGGTGTGGCTCCTCCCCCTAGCTCAACATTCAATTCCTTCTCCATTTGCGAGATAATATTTAGGCTGCCACGAAAAGATATACAAACGGAAATGCAGTACTTCTAAGTTAGAAATAAAGCGCGATGCAGTTGATAATATACATTTTAAAACAACAACAAACATATCATCATTCTAGTTTAGAGTTTTTTTTGAATAATGACGTTTTTCTGCTAAACGTAAACATTTTATTTTTGTGACTGAATGTTGTCCCAATTTGTCAGTAGCAAAACCCATTCGAAAACAGAACCCACGAACGTTTTTAAAAATGTGTGTATTATTATAAGATGCCACATTACTCCCATATGTTTCCCGAAAAAGTTTGACAACTTACTTTATGGCACATTTGAGATTCTTCCTGAACCTAGTAATCTGTCCATAGTTTCATTTTAGGGTGTAGCTAGTACTTCTTTAGGCCTTCTCTCGAAACGTATTCCAAACAATGATTGTATCGCATTCCTGGTCCAACCTCGACTCTTCAAAAAATTGTTTGTTGCGTGGCTATATCACCTACCCCGGCCGAACCAGTTTGTGGTTGCTTGAGCCATGGTGAGAAGGTAAGAGTTGCAGAAGTGAAAATGAAGTACGTCTCAGATTTTTGTCGACTTTGGCCCCGCCTCAACATTACCGACAGCAAATTAAAAATATAGATACCAGTTCTAATAATTGGAGATATCAGTCATCACAGCGATTCACCATCGAAAACCCTCTGTTTGACTACGTCGATTGTTTTTGTAGGTCTAGTGTCCTTCTTTGCATCATAATAAAATATAAATAGGTCAGTGTTTTTGTGTATTGCTGTTAATAAAATAAAAACGTATTACACAGGCTGCAGAATGGGGATGAACGTTTCATAAATCATGTTTTTGTCTATCATAAAATGCATGTTTTTGGACAAGATATGACTGCACACGCTACTCAAAGCCTAAGGAAAATAGATCAGAAACAAAAAAATGAAATGGACTCCTACTTGTAGTAGTTAAGATACCTATGCATTCTGGCAACTATTCAGTGCTACATTAACTACATTAATGTGGCAATAATTCTTAGGCCTAAGCAAAACCATTTGCTAGCTATAGACTATATAACTTAGGTAGGTATCAAATATCCCTGCATTTTAATAATTTATGGGAAAATGTAATTAAAGCTTAAAGTTTAAACGTTTTTACCATACCATTATATAGGCCTTCTGTACATACAGTAACTATATACAGTATTAGATACTATATGTGTGGTTTAGCTTTCTCTTAATGAGTTGAAGAATTTCCCCTCGTTTTGGAAGGTGCATATCTACATTGCAGAGAGAGCGTTTAGGATGACCCAGGGTGGAATATCTAAAGTGCATATGGAAAGTATTCACAGCGCTTCACTTTTTCCAAATGTTGTTATGTTACAGCCGTATAAAAAATTCTACACACAATAACCCATGATGATAATGTGCAAATCTATTAAAAATAAAAAATGAAAATATCATGTACAGAAGTATTCACAGCCTTTGCTATGACACTCAAAATTTAGCTCAGGTGCATCCTGTTTCCACTGATCATCCTTGAGATGTTTCTACAAATTATTGGAGTCCATCTGTGGTAAATTGAGTTGATTGGAAATGGGGAGAAGGGCCTTAGTCAGGAGGTTGACCAAGGAACCCAATGATCACTCCAGACAGAGCTCCAGCTTTTTCTGTGTGAAGAAGGATGAATCTTCCGTAAGGACAACCAAGGCGGTATGGTAGACTGGCCAGACGGAAGCCACTCCTCAGTAAAAGGCACATGAAAGCTTGTCTGGGGTGTGCAAAAGGGCACCTGAAGGACGCTCAGACTATGAGAAACTAAATTCTCTGGTTTGTATAAAACAAAGATGGAACTCTTTGGCCTGGATGCCAAGCGTCATGTCTAGAGTATACCAGGTACCACTCATCATCTGGCCAATACCATCACTACAGTGAAGAATGGTGGTGGCAGCATCATGCTGTGAGGATGTTTTTCAGCGGCAGGACTGGTAGACTAGTCAGGATCGAGGGAAAGATGAATGCAGCAATGTACAGGGCATTATGGACCTCAGACTGGGGCAAAGGTTAATCTTCCAACAGGACAAGGACCCTAAGCACACAGCCAAGATAACCTGATTGAACATCTCTGGAGAGATCTGAAAAAGGCTGTGCACCAACGCTCCCCATCCAACCTGAGAGCTTGAGGTCCTGCAAAGAAGAATGAGAGGGTCTGCCGAAAAACAGGTGTGCCGAGCTTGTAGCATCATACTCAAAAGGTGCATCAACAAAATAAAAATCTATTAAAAATATTAAACAAACTTTTTTCAAATTGTCATGCTGGGGGGTTGTGTGTAGAATGTTCAGGAAAAAAATTAATTGAATCCATTTTGGAATAAAGCTGTATCACAAAAAAATGTGGTATAATTAAAAACAGTCCTTTTTTAATGTAGTGTAAAGCCCCCCCAAAATATCTAACTACACCACAGCAGTGTAACAATTACATTTAAAAAAATTAAAAATAATAAACTATTTTGGTCTGGAAGAAAGCTGCCAAGCATATACAGTTCAACTCTTATTGTGTCCAAAGCGTTGTTTCATGTAGGCCAGTGCTGCCTCTTTTAGGTCAAAGTAGAAATTAATTAAGTTAATTAAGTTCCATTATTGGTCACTAGTAGAGGTGCTGGGCAGACAAGCCCATGCTTGGCAACATTTTGCCAGAAAGGAGCATTCTCATTTTGGTATTGTGCTTTCTGTTTGGCCCCTGCAGCATGTTAATCCAGAAAAACTGGTATTATCTTACCCTGGAGGATGGCTCTCTAAACTAAATAACTAAATTCACGTTAAAAGTGTGTGTTTATTTGGGGAAAAGCTTTGTTGAGCTGCTGTGATGCAACCTAGTTTCTCATGCTATTGTTGCAGATATATCTAATATATCTTTCCATGTCACAGGGGCCTCCAGAGTGGCACAGCAGGCTAAGGCCTGCCTCACAGCTGGGTTTTGAACAGTAGTCTCAAAACTCTGGGTGGTCTCCAGTGGTACACCCTGGTCAAGCACTCTTTGGTTTAGGGGAGGCGTTCTCATTGTTCTCATGAAGCGTTCTCATCCAGCACCTACATTTGTTTTTACTTCCTATTTACTGTAATAAGAAGCAGTGCGGCGCTTTTGAGGAATTAATTTACTGATCTTTGAGGCCAAACAGGGTGGCTGCAATTTCACAACAACGTTCCTACAAAATGGACGGCATGAAATTTTATGAAAAACAGGAAGAAAAAGAATAACCATGATGAAAAAAACAGTCAACAGTAAATATGTTGTCCCTTACAAATAAATCAGTGTAATTTATAAATAAATGTTGGATCTTTATGACAACATTCATCACTCATAAGTATGGTCAAAATATGGACAATGGATTATGAGATAGCTATACTGTGTGGGTTAGCCACCTAAATTCCTGCGCATATGTGCCAAAATTAATCAATTTGAATCAAACCCGTCAGGAGACTTAAACCCGTGCCAGGAATACTGCCAAATGGCAGTATATGACTAGTTCTTGCAATGTTTTTTGAATGCTGCAACTAGGTAAAGAAATAAGATATATTATTTAAAAACCTTACTTATAGTAATCATTTTTATTCTTAATCTTGATTATCAAGATTGTGGCTGTAGTTCTATTTCAACACAGCTCCATGTTTACAGGTCAAAGGGAAAATAATTAACATAGGGGACTATGGTACAGTGATGCTAACAGACAATGTTGAGTAGTGGTGTTTTTTTTTATTAAGTAGAACAAACATGTATCCACAATAATTTTATATAAACACCCATTCAGATATCAGGACAAATTGCAATTCAGTCGTCAGGTATTTCTTAAAACTTAAAATCTGTGGTAAATTCAGCTTATCAGGGTGTTTTCAAACATGTGGAGTATATAAAATTTGTATGAATGTATGAGTATGTAAAATGACAAACTGTTGCATGCTACGTACCATAGGATTTATATAGTTGACAACTGTTGCCAAACACCTTAAATGGGGCAGTGTGTGGGATCCTGTCTCTAAAAAAATAAAACGTCTCGTCTTCTCCTTGTTTTCTCTTACTGATGAGACTGGAATACTAGAAACTAATCCAGGGTGGTCTAAGGTGTGAAGGATAGTAATGCGAGTGAATAAAGTCAGTATATGGAGATTAGAGGTCAGTGCAAAGTTATAGACGAACCGGCAAGAAAGTTGAAATAGTCCATATCTCAGTCAGGTGGATCAGATTTGTGGGATTTTGTTTAAACATTAACATTAACTGGTCTAATGGTCATTTTTGCGCTAATTAAATAAAAAATCATACATATTGCCCCTTTAAAAATAACAAGTCTGTCGCCTTTTCAGTTTTAGCCCTCTGGTGAAGCGGGGCTTAAAGTACAGTGCAGCATGCACTAATTTAGATCCCTCTAGAATAGAACGTCAGAGCCTGGCATTTGCTTAGGGACAGAAATACTCCCAGTTCATTGTTGTAAATGATAATGTGTCCTTAGGCATACTTATCCTGTTCACTAAAGGTAGCATTCAAAAAGCAATATCTAGGCCTAAATTGGAAAATATGATTATACTTTGTTGATTATGAATTGCAGAACCTACAAATAGCTGACACCAAGGTCATCATATTAACCAACACAATTAAACTAATTCCTCCAGGTTACAGTTTCTTAAGTTATGTTTTGGGCCGTATGGATAGGATTAGGCTTTGAAGTCCACTTTACAATCTTATATATACTGTGGCAATGCTATTGTTAGCATGGGTGTTGTTGTGTGGCTGAATGGCTTTCCTGTAATTACTCTTGTCAAGCTGTAATTGTAAAAGATGACCTGAAGGTGTTAAAGGGATTGTTCAGGATTTTGAGGCCTTATATCTACTTCCCCAGAGTCAGATTAACTTGGGGAAGTCTATGGGAACAGCAAGCATGCTGGTTGTTCCTAAATATCCTAATATTCTTAAAATATGTTTGCACTATTTTATTTCACATTTATACATTTGACCTACAACATTTACATGTTTGTCATTTATCAGACTTCCTTGTTCAGAGCGACATATGCTAAATTCCAAAATAAACCCCTGGCTTTCAGCCCTCCCCCTGCCAAGTATTCTGAGGGAGTGAACATGAACAAGGGTGTATGGGCTAATTAGACCCTCCTGGAGAGTGCAATGTGTGAAATAACACAGCCTTCATAAACCCAATATAATTCCAGAAGGCACCACGCTATTTATGAATTTGCATAGTTTCACACCAAAGAGTGTATAGGCCTAATTATATAACTTGTACAAAGGCTAGTAGGCAGTAGTAAGCACCCACTAGGCTGTTAAAGGCGTGTTGGTCTTGCAAGAGTGGGTCCTAAAAAAGAAGGAAAAACAGGACTTTGAAGCCTGTTCTACAACACAACGTTTGGAACAGAGGTGGAAAGACAATGTGTGGGAAAGGTTACATGAGGCAAACAATACCATATCCATCTGTCCCAGACCTGCAGATAGCAAACCGCTTGCTTGACAGCCCTACACTAAGCAATAAGTCAATCATTATCAATTATTTTATTTTAGATAACAATCCAACTGTCTGTTTCTAACTGAAACTTGGGTTAAAAATGACAACTACATATATATGTTAGTGTTTTAGCTCTTTTAAACAGCATGCTGTGTTGTTAGAATTTCAGCCACCTGTACTTGTGAAACTACAAACCCCACTTTGATCAGATATTTCTGAATTTCTCTGTATTATTCCAAAACAATATGATAAAGTTATTATGCCGGGTGATTTTAATTTACAGTTTGATAATTGAATGGAGATAATAGAGTTTTGGAGGATTTAAATTCAATGGATTTTATTATTATTATTTTATCACGTCAATTACCCCACCCACAAACGTGGTCATATACTAGACTTGGTGATTTAATGGAGCCGAAATACTGAAATATTTTATTTTGGTGATTAGCATTAGCTGACCACTTCTGTATATTTTATATTGCTCTGACACCCACCATACAAAGCACTGCAGTATGTACAGCCATGTGAGTGATCCTCTTGTTAACACAGATGAGAGTGTTGAAGAGGACCAGGCTGGAGATCACTCTGTCAGGCTGATTGAGTTTGAATAACAGACTGGAAGCTTTAAGTTTAACCCTTGTGCTGTCCTCGGGGTCACTCTGACCCATCCTGCCCAAACACGGACGCCGCGCAGTCGGCACAATACACGCGAGCGCAACCCAGAGGGCCGCGCAACTGTTGTATGGCCCCGGGGGGGGGGGGGGGGGGGGGGGGGGGGGGGGGGGGGGGGGGGGGGGGGGGGGGGGGGGGGGGGGGGTGTAACGTCAAGGCCGCGTTCAAGGCCCGATGACAGTGCAAAGCTCCGCCGGGACACAGTGACCCATGAGGACAGCACGAGGGTTAAACAGTGAAACAAAGACTTTTGGAGGATGGCCTAGTGTCAAGAAGGGCAGCAAAGAAGCCACTTCTCTCCTGGAGAAAACATCAGGGACAGATTGACATTCAGCAAAAGGTACAGTGATTGGGATGCTGAGGACTGGGATACAGTAATTTTCTCTAATGAATCTCCTTCCCGATTGTTTGGGGCATCCAGAGAAACGCTTCCTCGGAGAATAAAAGGTGAGCGCTTCCATCAGTCCTGTGTCATGCCAACAGTAAAGCATCCAGAGACCATTCATGTGTGGGGTTGTTTTTCAGCCAAGGGAATGGGCTCACTCCCAATCTTGCCTAAGAACACAGCCATGAATAAAGAATGGTACCAAAACATCCTTCAAGACCAACCATCCTTTTCCCAACCATCCAAGAACAGTTTAGTGACAAACAATGCATTTTCCAGCATGATGGAGCACCTTGCCATAAGGCAAAAGTTATAACTAAGTGGCTGGGGAAACAAAACATCAACATTTTGGGTCCATGGTCAGGAAACTCCCCAGACCTTAATCCCATTGAGAACTTGTGGTCAATCTTCAAACAAAAACCCACAAAATCTGACAAGCATTGATTATGAACGATTAAGAATGGGCTGCAATCAGTCAGGATGTGGCCCAGAAGTTAATTGACAGCATGCCAGGGCGAATTGCAGAGGTCTTGAAGAAGAAGAGTCAACACTGCAAATATTGACTCTTTGCATGTACTTCATGTAATTGTCAATAATAGCCTTAGACACTTATGAAATGCTTGTACCCCTTTGCCATTCCCACCATCATCCTGTGATGACCCGGTAAACAACCTTTTCACAAGACTAAACACAACAATTGATGCGGTGGCTCCATTGAAAATATGTGTATTTAAAAAAACAGAAACCTCCTTGGAGGGATGAAGAAACAAATAAATTAAAAAGAAAGTGTAGAAAGGCTGAACAGACAAGGAGAAAGTCGAAATTACAAGTCCACCTTGACATTCGGATAGAAACATTTCTCTTTATAATACGGCGGTTAAAAAAGGTAGAAAATAATTGTCTGAATGATCAAGGTTCTTTTTTCAACAATTGACAGCCTTTCAAATGCAATGCCCTCCCTTCTTTAGATTACATCAATCCGGTCAGCCATCCCCTTAAGCAGATAAAGCTCAAAATCTAGTTTCTCCGATACCATGAGGAATAGTAATTGTCTCTTTCGGTCTTAGTTGGCATAGAGACATTAAATACATTAGACACTAAATCCTAACTCACTTCTCTTAATCTCCACATACTTTTTTAAGATGACACACAATCTCTGTGTCTGCTGATGACTTTAGCCCTATTGATTAAATGCATCACAGACATATTTTTTAGGGTGAAATTATTTATATTAAATAAATTATAAAATATAACTAACTTCCTAGGTGCAACAGTCTGGACTGTAAGAAATCCATGGCTGTTTGCTGCCGAGAGATGTCCTCAGATTTGGTCTGCCACACTCATTACCCTGTAGTCTCCCTGCAGTCTGCGTATATCTATTCTATTCTAGAATATCATCAGGTAGGAGTTTCCTTTTTTGTTTTTGAAAATGTTCCTGTCTCTTCCTTTGCTTTTCTTTGAGCAAATCCTTTTCTTTTCTGGCTGTCTTCAATGCTTTTTTCATGCTCCGTAGAGCCGATAACTTTGAATCATCGAATGTCATCTCTTCTGGACCATCATTGTTGCTTGACTCAATTTAAATTATGAAAAAATAATTTAAAATATTTTGGTATCTTTGCACTACTTACTTTCTTTGAGCACGAGTTACCATGCTGCATTTCAAAACAGACATAAACGTATGGATGTTTGAACATTTTCTACCATCTTTAAGTAACATTTCTATTATACATAAGGACAAAACGTTGTTTTTGATTATTGGTGCCAAGGTCCAAAGAGAGGAACTGATTGCTTATTACATTTTTAGACTCACCCCATCAAGCCATATATCTTGTTGTGATTTTAGACTTTGTCCTGAATTTTGAGCCCCAAATCCGGCAAGAGACAAAATCCGCTTTTTACCATTTTAGGGACATAGCAAATGTCTCTCGTCCAGGCAAACAAAAAAAGACTATATTATATTTATCACCAGCATACTATTTGATGGAGAGACAAGGAAGTGTTAGCGATTCTGAAGGAGGTGTGACTGATATCTGAAAGCTGTGACATCAGTGTGGTCTTGTACTGAAGCGCTATTGTAGAAGATTAATTACTGTGGAATCGCATACAACACAAGCTGATGTGAAAAAGCTGTTGACAATGATTAACTTCACTACTACTTGAGGATTATTGGAGTGATTTTGATTGTGACATGAATAGGCTCCATTATAGTTCATATTTTCTGAAAAATTATAACAATTATAATATGTCTGCAACAGGGACACAGAATGCAACCTTGAGTTTGACAAAACAGTCAAATGACAGCGACTGCTGTACCAACTCCTCGTGGTAAACATAATGAATGCCTATGGCAACATGGCGCTGTCGGAAGCGGATGACTAGTGTCAGCCTGAGGTCATCACCCTATTGGTGGAGAGAGGTGCGGTTATAAACAAGCCGGTAAAAGAATGTCTGTAGAAAAGAAATACAGGTCAGGCAAAAGTGGGTGTCTCTCCCATGTCCATTCTTATTGAGACACAAACATAAACATATATTGACAGGCAAACAAGAATGACCTGTTATACCAAGAATGCCTTATATCTATGGGAGCATAGATCACCCACTACCTCTTCCAGCAGGTAAACCATTCAGTAGAACTTTTGAGTATTTGAGCAATTCATTGCTACTATTTACAGGCCCCCTGGACCTTACACAGGGTTCCTTAGTGAGTTTACCGAATTC
Organism: Novumbra hubbsi; assembly: GCA_016801125.1. Classification (NCBI taxonomy): domain Eukaryota; kingdom Metazoa; phylum Chordata; class Actinopteri; order Esociformes; family Umbridae; genus Novumbra; species Novumbra hubbsi. The sequence continues at coordinate 10,077 of JACXGK010011665.1, forward strand.
TAACCTTGTAGTCATGGCAGATAATATTACATTTTTTGGTGATTTCAATATTCATATGGAAAAGTCCAATGACCCTGTAAGAATTACCATTTAGCGGCTGGAGGGAGCAGTAGACAAGGATGCCCAGACAAACGTAATGCAAAAAAAACTAGTGGTGGTTTATTTCAGAAAAAAAGGTTTACAGCAGTATAGGTATGGCAGCAACACCGTGAGTCCAGACCAGCCCCTCACAGTTGGAAACTGGCGTCCTTTATATAGTTTCAAGAAGATGACACCCAAGGATCATCCCATTCACAGGCGTGCACAATTTATCAAATGGCACAAATACCATACACAAATAATTTAACAATTTACAGCAAATATTTCCACCCAGGTCTCCACCCTTCTGAAACAACATGTAAAACAATTTTACAATCACTGTATTGATATAAAGGAAATTTTCCCAGTAATAAATATACATATACACCCGACTACCAAACTACCCTACTCCGTTCCTTCCCTGGAACATAATATATACAGTGGGGAGAACAAGTATTTGATACACTGCCGATTTTGCAGGTTTTCCTACTTACAAAGCATGTAGAGGTCTGTAATCCAAATCCAAAAATCCTGAAAATCACATTGTATAATTTAAAGTAATTAATTAGCATTTTATTGCATGACATAAGTATTTGATACATCAGAAAATCAGAACTTAATATTTGGTACAGAAACCTTTCTTTGCAATTACAGAGATCATACATTTCCTGTAGTTCTTGACCAGGTTTGCACACACTGCAGCAGGTATTTTAGCCTACTCCTCCATACAGTCCTTCTCCAGATCCTTCAGGTTTCGGGGCTGTCGCTGGGCAATACGGACTTTCAGCTCCCTCCAAAGATTTTCTATTGGGTTCAGGTCTGGAGACTGGCTAGGCCACTCCAGGACCTTGAGATTCTTCTTATGGAGCCACTCCTTAGTTGGCTTAGTCAGCTCCTGGCTGTGTGTTTCGGGTCGTTGTCATGCTGGAATACCCAGCCACGACCCATCTTCAATGCTCTTACTGAGGGAAGGAGGTTGTTGGCCAAGATCTCGCAATACATGGCCCCATCCATCCTCCCCTCAATGTGGTGCAGTCGTCCTGTCCCTTTTTCAGAAAAGCATCCCCAAAGAATGATGTTTCCACCTCCATGCTTCACGTTTGGGATGGTGTTCTTGAGGTTGTACTCATCCTTCTTCTTCCTCCAAACACGGCGAGTGGAGTTTAGACCAAAAAGCTCTATTTTTGTCTCATCAGACCACATGACCTTCTCCCATTCCTCCTCTGGATCATCCAGATGGTAATTGGCAAACTTCAGACGGGCCTGGACATGTAGGGGGACCTTGTGTGTGCTGCAGGATTTTAATTCATGACAGCGTAGTGTATTACTAATGGTTTTCTTTGAGACTGTGGTCCCAGCTCTCATCAGGTCATTGAGCAGGTCCTTTTTTAATAATTGCTCCAACAGTTGTTGCCTTCTCACCAAGCTGCTTGCCTATTGTCCTGTAGCCCATCCCAGCCTTGTGCAGGTCTACAATTTTATCCTTGATGTCCTTACACAGCTCTCTGGTCTTGGCCATTGTGGAGAGGTTGGAGTCTGTTTGATTGAGTGTGTGGACAGGTATCTTTTCTACAGGTAACGAGTTCAAACAGGTGCAGGAAATACAGGTAATGAGTGGAGAACAGGAAGGCTTCTTAAAGACAAACTAACATGTCTCTGAGAGCTGGAATTCTTACTGGTTGGTAGGTGATCAAATACTTATGTCATGCAATAAAATGCAAATTAATTACTTAAAATCATACAATGTGATTTTCTGGATTTTTGTTTTAGATTCCGTCCCTCACAGTTGAAGTGTACATATGATAAAAATTACAGACCTCTACATGCTTTGTAAGTAGAAAAACCTACAAAATCAGCATTGTATCAAATACTTGTCCTCCCCACTGTAGGTGTTCGACACCTTCAAATAACACAGGACAGGATCAGTAAGTGTTTCATGCCACAACTTATACAATTCCATAGTAAAATGTTTTTGTAGCCATAATTGATTCTATGGGTTTTGTCCAACATGTCTCAGGTCAAACGCATTGCCACAATCATACCTTAGACATAGTCCTGTCACGAGAAATTGATGTTGTGGATAAAAAAACGAATCCCAATGACCCTGGAGTATCTGACCACTGTCTTACAGTTAAATTAAAAAACCCACTTGCACCACAAACAATGACTTTTACAAGCCGTAATATAAAATCTCAGACTGCATAAATAGATTTCTTACTATTCTTCCAGTTTTGCTCATTGATGGCAGAGCAAATAAATCTGTAAACGATCAAATTGAGGATTTAAACTCAATACTGTGCAGTACTTTAGAAAAACAAAAAACAAAAGAAATACACAACAAGAAACTTGCTCCCGGGTACACAAACAATACTAGAGCACACAAGAAAGCCTCCAGAGGTTGGAGCGAAAGTGGCGCTCCACCAAGTTGGAAGTATTTAGACCTGCTCCACGGTCTACCACTGCCCCAGCACCTGGTACCACCCAGGGGCTGACCAAAATAAACTTTTGGGGGGGGGGGCTATAGGGGTTCCTCGGAGGGGACCCCAGTCAGAGCTCCGTGATGGGGAGGCTCCTTGCACCAGGGTTCTGGTGCCAGCCTTCTTGGTAGCACTCCTACCACCCCCGGAGGGGTGGGAGGATGAGGAGCTACCGCCTCCACCTCCAGAGTGTCTCGACGGGGGGCCACTCCTACCACTCCTGGAGGGGTGGGAGGATGAGGAGCTTCCACCTCCCAAGAGCATCGACGGGTGGCCACTCCTACCACCTCCAGAGGGGTGGGAGGATGAGGAGCAACCACGTCCACCTCCAGAGTGTCTCGACGGGGGGCCACTCCTACCACCCCCGGAAGGGTGGGGAGATGTAAAGCCACCGAACACTACAAAGGTGCCCTGCTCAGTGGGCGGAGCCACCTGACAGGCCGCCCTGCCCTGTTGCAGGGCCATTGGTACCCACCACAGTCACGGCGTATCATCCAGGTCCAGGGGCGGAGCCTCCGCTGGACCCACGCCGCTGTCCCGCCCTCTCTCCCGTGTTGGTTTCTCCTGGTCTTGCGTTCGGGGGCCCGCGCCTTGGGGGGGGGGGGCTCTGTCAAGTCCTGGCTGTGTGCCCGGGGCTCACAGCCAGGGCATGCCACATAGAAGTGCCTCTAGACATATGCCTCTGTTCCGGCCAGTTAAACCGTTCTTGCTTTTTGTTGTTTTCAATATCCAAGTAAGTTTCCATTTAATTAACCTTTAATTAAATATGGATACTACAAAGACTCTGCAAATGTGTCCCGCCTCCTGGCTGCCTCGTGACAAACGTTCAACAAAAAACAATGATGTGAGTCTTCACTTCAGCAGTAATGAATTCATGAAAGTTTTTGATGAAAAGATCATCACCACTAGAAAACAAATAACTGACTTCCTGTAGGTCTAGTAATAAAATCTAATTTGGATCCAGATTTAATAAAGAATTATAGGCCAATATCGAACCTCCCATATTTCCTCTCAAAAATCTGAATTTATTGCCTTTTTGAAGACAAATAACATTTGTCAAATGCTCCAGTCCGGTTTCAGACCCCATCACAGCACTGAGACTGCACTTGGGACGGTGATGAATTACTTTCAAATGGCCTCAGACAAAGGTTCCGCATCTGTCCTCCTGCTTCTTGATCTTAGGGCTGCTTTTGACACTTGATCACTCCCTTCTCTTGGAAAGATTGGAAACCCATGTTGAGCTACGCTGACACGTTTTAGCCTGGTTATAATCTTATTTATCAGTTTGTATGTATAGATGGCATGTCCTGTGACAAATTAAAGGTATGTTTTGATGTTCCTCAAGGCTCAGTGTTTGTATTGTCATATCCCTCAAACATTTGAGAAACCTCTGCGTTACCCTCGACACTGACCTCTCTTATAATGAACACATAAAATATATTTTAAGAGCTGCTTTTTTCTATCAAAAACAAATCCATGCTTTTGTTAATTCCAGATAAGATTATTGCAATGCTCTAATCTACGGATATCCAGATAAATCAATAAATACACTTCAGTTAGTGTTGAACACGACAACTTGAGCACATTACTCCAGTACAAGCCTCTCTACACTGGCTGCCTGTTATGGCTAGGGCTGATTTTAGTTTTATTGTTGGTCCCTGGTGGCAGACAAACACACAGAGACAGACACACACGCACACACACGCACCTCTGAAAGGAACCAGTTACTCATCCACCTTGACCTTGGGCCCTACCTGGCAAAGAAAATCAAGAACATGCTACTGCTGAGCACTCTGCACACCGGCACTCCTGAAATCAGCAAGCAGCGGCAGGACAGGAAGCCAGACATAATCCTAGGCTACAACCGCACCAAAGGCGGCGTGGACAATCTGGACAAGGCTATAGCCACGTACAGCTGCAGAAGGATGACCGCTCGATGGCCAATGGTCATCTTCCACAACATCATAGATGTCTCCTCGTACAATGCCTTTGTGACAATGCGAGAGATCAACCCAAACTGGATGCCCCGTAAGCGGAACAAGTGAAGGCTTGTCCTGGAGCAGCTGGGCAAAACACTGGTCACGTGGCTGATCAAAAGAAGGGCGCAGGCGTTCGCGGAGGCGTCCGCAGTGTTAGTGAAAGACCTGCAGCGGGCCAGATGTTCCAAACAAACCGATGGGCATTGCTCACCACCACCACTGCGAGCATCGGCACAGCCCTGTGCTGCGAGCAAGAGGTGTCAGGCGTGCGCAAGACCAACACCACATGCGGCAGGTGTAAGCGATACATATACAGAAGTAATGTTCTAACTGCACAAGGTCCACGTTGGGGCCCGTGGGGTCAGAGTGACCTGAGCGCCCAGGCGCGGAAACACAAGACCAGAACAGCGTGAGTCATTGTAGAATTACAATGCCTACAGTTTATGTTATCGTTGCACTTTTTCACATTAACATGTCAGTACCTTGTTTAGTTTTTTCTTCCAATTCAGATATTTTTTTCCAACTACACAATTCCATTTTTAAGGGAAGTTTTCAAAATGGGATTTAGGTTTGGGGCTCTGTGCTTTGGGTAATTGTCATGTTGAAACGTGAACTATCTTCCCATTTTCAACTTCCTGTCAGAGGACTGCAGGTTCTCCTCAAGAATCTGTCTGTATTTTGATCTGTCTGTTTTCCCTTCTATCCTGACAAGCGCTCCAGTCCCTGCTGAAGATGAACTCAGACATAATAGGAGGCTGCCACCACCTATGCACACCAGAAAAATATCATTTTGTAGGGCCTGTCTGATTATGTGTGAGGAAATTTCCTATTCCTATTAAATTAGTAACTCTGAGGGACTGGCACAGCAAAATATTAAAAGACCTTCGATGCTCCAGGTGGCTCCTGGGGAGGCTGTGATTGCCACTCTAAACTGATATGCTGTCGATGATAATGTTGACGCCACAGAGGAGAGCAAATGAGAACCGTAAGCAAAAATAAGATGAGACTAAC
>JACXGK010011666.1:0-15613 GCA_016801125.1 Novumbra hubbsi
TTTGCACATCCACTATATGGTTAGACATGCTTTGCACATCCACTATATGGTTAGACATGCTTTGCACATCCACTATATGGTTAGACATGCTTTAGGTGTTTTTGTGCCAACCGTTTAAGGCCTCCCAATCTGCTCTGCGTAATACCATCAGATCACTTGAGTCTAACTTGCATCCAGTAAACAAATGTTTGCCTCTCCTGCCATTATATGGGTTGTGGACACTCTGAATCCAAGCCAAGGTCTCTGTGTAGTGGTTAGACCAACGGAACATTTTTCCGCCATGAAGCTTCTACAGGAAGAGGGTTTTGGAATTACTTTTACTAGAAGAGGGTTTAGGAATGGCTTCTACTGGAAGAGGGTTTAGGAATGGCTTCTACTGGAAGAGGGTTTAGGAATGGCTTCTACTGGAAGAGGGTTTAGGAATGGCTTCTACTGGAAGTGTGTTTTGGAATGGCTTCTACTGGAAGATTGTTTAGGAATGGCTTCTACTGGAAGTGTGTTTTGGAATGGCTTCTACTGGAAGAGTGTTTTGGAATGGCTTCTACTGGAAGTGTGTTTTGGAATGGCTTCTACTGGAAGATTGTTTAGGAATGGCTTCTACTGGAAGAGTGTTTTGGAATGGCTTCTACTGGAAGAGTGTTTTGGAATTGCTTCTACTGGAAGAGTGTTTAGGAATGGCACCGCCATTACATTACTGGCACGTCATCCACAACACTCCAGCTTGGGACTGGTTTATTCTCTAAATACGGGCTGCCCCCATGATCCCTCTCTAAGCCTTTCTCATCTTTCCGCAATATTATTTTACAATGTATATCATAGGAATATGTGGTTCTGAGGTTAATCCATCTGTCCATCTGTAAGTGAGAATGCAGTAAAACGTTTACGTCTGTACTATTAATGTAATTGAATTGAATAGAGACAAAATAAATGCTGTGCCTCTCTAACTTCAGAAGGCCTGTACAAAAGAACATCAAAGAAAACATTAGCCATGGTTGAGAAAAAAGGTAATGTGTTCTGTTTTTTTTATTTGTAAAGAATGAACACATGGCACTGACTTGGCCGTGGATTGATGGATCAGCATTGTATGGATGAAGGGCTTGGTGTTCAGGTAGCCCTGAGCGACAGCTGGGCCAGCATTATCTACTCTTATTGCACAGAGAAGGCCTGATCTGGAATTTGCAGCTAACTGACGCTAATTAAGACAAGCTTGGATACATCTAACTTGGTACAGACAACATCCATATAGTCTCTGAAAGCCTCTTCAAACACCTTCATCTCTCCTCCACTCATCCTTTATCCATATTTCTCATCCATCCCTCCACCCACTCCGAATGTCTTCCATTCCTTTTTCTCCACCTTTCTCATCATATATCCCTCCCTACTCCATCTGTCATGTTTTCCATCTTCTCATCTATCCCTTCACCTACTCTGTCTTCCATTCCTTTTCCTCCACCCTTCTCCTTATTTATCTTTCCACTTACTCCATATGTCTTCATTTCCACCTCCACCCCTTCTCCTCCTTGTCTATCCCTCCACCTACTCCATTTATCCTCACAGTGGCCCTTTTCTCTCTATCGTCTGACTATCTCTCTGCCTGTCTACGGGTGTTTGGTGTGTTATTGTAAATACAGTACAAAGCCCAATGTTAATATGCTGTTCAGTGTCTGCCAGTCAGATGATGTCGTTACATTCATGTTATTTCTCCTGAGATTAAACCATTTCACTTTCTCACTGATTTATTCCTGCAAGCTTCATTCACACATTTTGATTGATTATACAGCTGCTTCCTGAATTGCACCATAACCCCACTGTTACACACCACTTTAGACCAGCATAGTGTAGTAGTGGATAGGGTGTCATTTGGAACAGCCGGTGTTGCCTTGTACCATGCATTCATTCATCCTATTACATCCACCCCCCTACCTCCTTTGTTTCCCTCCCTCCATCACTACTTTCAAGACGATATACTGTACCTTTCAGAGGTGCTTATATTCATTGTGAATGGACAGTAAAGTAAACAACGTTCACGTTTTTTTTATTTTATTCTGGCGCAACTGAGGGACGATGCTTAGATCCACAATTTATTCTGGGAATGTACATTTCTCAGGTAGCAGAAAGGTTTAATAACAAAAACTGTCCACTCATGGTGATATTTAAAGCAGTTCAGGAAAGACTCACCTTCCTACATTCAACTTTCACGGAATAGAGTTTGTCATATTTTTTTATTTTTTTATTTATATCTGTTGGAACAGCCTGTTGGGATCTTCACAAAAGATGTTCCCAAAACACAAGCTAGAAATGCGCGTGGTATGAATGTTCCGTGCAACCTTTGTGAATGTCACCAGTAATAGGCTACCTCCCAGATCACTACCTTAACTGTATGTAGCTATTTCGGGGCTTTTAAAGGACTTGGTGTTCCGTCAACAATATATGCATGTCCTTGTGCGACCTATATTAAGCATTGTATAAACATCAGCCGCCACACTGTTCCTATGCAACACCGGTAAATGTTCTGTAAACCTTTAAAGACCTCTGTTCTCAAAGACCAGGGCTTGCAAGCCAATCAAATCCTTTGTTCTACTAGAAACAGCCTTCGCAACACTATCTCTTCTGATGACCAAACTAGGACCGAGTTCCCGGCTCTAGCCGAGTGCCCGAGAAGGCCCCAGGAGGCCCCAGAGGAGAGCCAGGGTTTGTGTTGCGGTGCTCCCCTCTCTCCTCACCTTTCTTCTACAAGGCTGTTGTGTAAACATTCTTGCAACATCAAAAGAGATTTTTGTGTACCTGATAAAAACGACTTTAACTTAGTAGCGGTTTTGGATTTTATTCCACATTTTCACAATGTTCCCACTACCTAAATACTTGTTTTAGAGTATATCTGTGGTTTATAAAACATGTAAACCACAGTTTAGAACGTGTACCGTCAGTTACATTCTTAATGTAAACTGTATAGTCATCACCTTTTTACCATTTGAATGAATGACTGTGTCCTGTGAATTCTAAAAACATCAAAGAAATAAACCTCTATCAACCTTCTACCACCACAAAAACGTTGCGGGAAAATTCACGGCCTGGAAGCTGTTTGAGTCTTTATCAAACGGCTTTGAGCAAGAGAGTTGGTCTAAAAGGACAGGCGTTACACCCCTCCCCCCAACACACACGTTAGGCACACATAACATATAAATGCCCCATATGAAACAAGTTTATTGCCTAATGCCAATGTTTGTAGTCTCTAATTTATTCATGGAGACATTTACGAGATTCAAGTTTAACGGTTTGGTCTTTTTAATTTGATTTGAATCAGCGTTTCGCTGTATATTTATCCTCACACCATATTCTGTCAGTATTCTGCTTAGCAGCCAGACAATGTATACGATAGGGATTGGATAATGTATGATAATGATGTGGTAGTGATGATTTGGGTCCTATTACAATAATGCTAATAAACCAGGGAAGGTCTTATGCAAACCCCCATTTTCCTGTTGGGGGGTGGGGGTGTTTGGATGAGTCGGGCATAAACGTCAGTGGCCTGATCCCCTCCATATTTACTGTGCCCATTACACGCCCCATGCACACCTCCACACACCCTTCGGACATAAGTCAGACTGACAACAAGGGCCATGGTGAGCAAAGGGAAATGTTCCCCACACTACACATGGCCCAGTCCTTCAGTAGTAAAACATTTAGACTGCTGCCTAATGGGGTGAACTTCAACGGAATGGATTTGTTTTGTTGTTTAGAAGTATTAGATCCGTTAATGATCTCCGTTGTAGCTTTTCGGGATGAGACGTGCCACCTACACAAATAAGTATCAGAAGAGAAAGGCTGAAGGGAATTATTGCATTGCTCAGGTACATCCGGATTTTATCTTATCATTTCTGGAGTGCTGCACACTTTCTCTTTTGCCTCATACCCTACAAGGTCCATAGGGCCTTTAGCATGATCAACAAATTTGACATAAGAAAAACAGCTTCACCACCCACTAACCCATCTTGATCTGAGAAGAACACTTCCGCCAACCACTAACTCCCCTAGAATGGAGAAAAACTGTTCCACCAACCCCTAACCTCTCTAGGTTGGAGAACAGTTCCACCAACAACTAACCCCTCTAGATTGGAGAAGAACACTTCCGCCAACCACTAACTCCCCTAGAATGGAGAAAAACTGTTCCACCAACCCCTAACCTCTCTAGGTTGGAGAACAGTTCCACCAACAACTAACCCCTCTAGATTGGAGAAGAACAGTTTTGCCAACCACTAACCCTCTAGTTTGCAGAAGAACAGCTTCTCCAGCAACGAACCGCTCTAGATCGGAGAAGAACAGCTTCAACAACCACTAACCCCTCTAGATTGGAGAAGAACAGCTTTACCAACCACTAACCCCTCTAGATTGGAGAAGAACAGCTTCAACAACCACTAACCCCTTTAGATTGGAGAAGAACAGCTTTACCAAACACTAACCCCTCTAGATCAGAGAAGATGGATGAGAGAATGAGAGTGGGAAGAGACTTGGAGAGAGGAGGTGGGCGGAGTCGAGACAAATGGTGACCTGCAAAGTTTAAGGTGTCAGCTAATTTCACTATATACCTGTATAAATGTATACTTACCTACTGGTAAAAACAAGGAAAGCTAGCATAAACTAACATCTCAAAGTTGAGCTGCCAGTTGAGCATCAAGGGTCGCCATGAAAACGTCATCAAATTTATGCTAAAAGACGCAAACACACCATCCCCTTAAACAATCTTGCCAACACTAGAAATCATAGATCACTTTGAATTTATTTTGTTGAACTGTGGTTAAAAAAAAAAAAAAAAATGTTGTAACATTTGCTGACAACTATTCGGGGTAAATACTGTATTTGTTTTTTTGTTCTTAAGAATCCTTCAATGTGGTGTAGGATGCAAGGTCTATGTTATTGGTAATGGGAATCCTGAAGAAAACAAAAATGGTGTTAAAGTGGTAAACGAAAGAGCAGTAATTTTGCAAAGATTGAGGAGTGGAAGATCTTAGTCCATCCTTGTTCAAAACTTTTATGAATTAATTGGTTACCAAATTGGAGCAATCTACATACACAGGACTCACCCATAGATAACAAAAAAGTTTGTTATCTATGCAAATTACTTAGACATGTCACCATGACAGGGACTACAACAAAGCTTGTCTTTATTAGAACAGTACTGTTAAGATTGGGCATTATCCATTAACATGGGAAACAAAAATAAAGTCATTTTCTAAGTTCCTCTTTACCCTAAGAGAAGAAATCCATCTAGCGATCGTCATGGGGTCCTGTCTCAATGAGTCTGCACAAAATACTCTCTAGTCTCTGTCCCACACTCCCTCTTCCTCTGGCCTCAGGCCGTTCCACTTTCTCCCCTCTTATTTGGCCATCTCTGTCCTCCGATACTTCTGTTGATTGATATGCTGGCTGGCTGTTCCTCTGCTACTTCCCACAAGAAATCAGCAAGAAAAAACCCAACAACCCCCAAACTAACCCAAGACCAAGACCAAATCCAGTGAGCAGGAAAGTGATTGAGATGGCCTCCCAGGTCATAGGGAGAGAGGGAGGGATGAGGAGCGAGAGAGAGAGAGGGAGAGAGAGAGAGATGGAGGAGAAAGAGGATTGTTGCCTCTGTTCCTCTCTGTCTGACAGCTTTCTAAAACAGACACATCAATAAATAAATCAATGGTTTGATGTAGTGCTGAAATGTGTTGTTGCTGTCCATGCTGATACACCCGTGTCAATCTGACACAAGTGTTGGGGCACATTCTCTCCCAGGCGCTAACGCTTAGAACACCTCCCTCCCTCCCTCTCTGTCTGTCTCTTCTCCCTCTCCCACTCTCCCTCATTCTTTTCCTTTCCTTCTTTCTCTCTCTCCCTCCTCTCTCTACCACCCTCTCTCTCCCCCTCTAGATCAGCCCCCCCCCCCTCTATCTTTCTCCCTTTGCGCCAGGGTTGTGTTGCTTGCTTTGTGAGGTCTCAAACACCCTACCCCCTAGACTAAGTGTGTGTGTTTTGTTTCTGTGATCCACTTCTTTGTGTCCATTTGGGACTCTCTCTCATGTCTCTCCCCCTGAATGTTTCTCTGCCTTTCTCCCCCCTCAATGTTTCTCTGCCTTTCTCTCCTCAACTCTTTCTCTCTGTCCCTCATTTCTCGCCTCTTTCTGTCTCTCTCTCACTCCCCCCTCTTTCTTTCTCTCTGCTGACGCACTTAATCTCTTTTGCACCAGAGGAGTGCAGTTCACTTTGTGAATGCTCAAACACACCACCCACTAGACCGATACAACGGGAGTGTGTCCGTGCCTGTACAATGTCCGAATATTGGCACCATCGGTAAACATGAGGGAAACAGGCTGTGAAGATCCTCATTTTAAATATGAACTAAAATCTAACCTTTTTAGATATTAAAACATGAAAAATCCACGCCTTGAGCTGTCGTCTAAAGCGAACCATCTGATTGGTTGGTTATACGCTGCATCGTCCTACGTGGACGCTGGGTAATTTAGGAGGGTAGTGAACATTTATCAGCAATCTATAAGTAGATTGTGACTAGTTTGGACGACAGCTTCATTGTAGACTTTGAGTTAAATCCAGAATGCACTTTGGATGGTGTATACACAGGATATACCTACGTCAAATTGCGAAACTTCTCACGGCCGTTGGCATGGCCAATCCAGGGACCTCGTTCTCGTGTTCGAGTGGCATCAAATCTGGACAGAGAGAGCGATGTGGTGCAGGTGAATTCATTACTTTATGCAATGGGAAAAGATGCTGAGATTGTGTGTAATTCATGAACGTGCATCTTTCCATAATAGGCAAGGGGGACTGTGGAATGGGAGTCCTTTGTTAGAAATGTGTATGACTTAGCTGATTACTGTACGTTTGACACCACAAAGCCTGAAGAAATGAGGGACAGAATCGTGATTGGCATTATTGACAAGGATGTCTTGAAGGCAAAGCATTGTGCCAGTCAGAATGTGAACAAAAAGGCAACAAAAAGGTACAAATTCGGCATCTTTGGAATTCATGGACCTTATGCAAATAAATTGCAAGCAGTGCTGTTTCATGCAGGATGAGTTTGGTCCTCTGAGCAGATTAAATCAGCACATGTCTTTGGAGAGATGAAACTTCTGAACTGTGAACTGGTTCCGATTAAACCAGATGCATTCCCCTAGTCTTGCCAATTAACTCACCATTCAGAATTTCTTGAACTTTCGTCCAAAGGTGGAGGACCAACTGGCTAAAGTGGTAAGAACTTACATCATAGGGGAAGTCACAAAGTCTAGATTGGTGTGCACCTGGGTACCGGTGATGCATAAACATATCAACGTGAGGACGCGTGTACATTTAAAACTCCAGTACGAAACTGTAAAAGGAGTTTTCTCTACACTTGATGTAACTAGTGGGTTTTGGCAAATACTGCGATGGAATAAAGCCAGGCGTCGACAAATCGATGTTTGTTTCTCAGGTGCTCAGTTCGACAAAACATCACAGAGATCCGTCAACTGCTGGGACTTGTGCACTACTTAGGTGATGATGGCCTGTATTATCCTCTGCATACTCCCTCTTTACTGAGCCAGAGTTGAGTGAGGGGACTCATCCAAGAGTAGGCCGTTTGCAAAGTCATGGCAATGCTAGTGCCCACCGAAGTGTTAGCATATGGGGATGCCAACGAGTCCACTGCGGCCAGCTCCAACCCAAGCAGCTTCCGACTCTGAGCAACGGAAACACGTGGGCGGACAGTTCTGGCCCGTTGCATGCTGCTCGCGTGCGTTATCAGTCACAGAGAAGTGATGCGCACCGATGGGAAAAGACTGCTAGGTGGGTGTATTGGCATGTGAACACAGGCTGGACTATGTAACGCGGGCATCATTCAAAGAGTGGCGGCGTCCAAATGGTCGTCAAAGGCTGGCTGCCTTAGTCACTCGAGGGATATCAGCAAATGAATGCAGCCGTATCTTTACCAAATGCTCCGCAATTTTAGCAAGCCGTGACAGTGTGATTGGATGATGCGGATAGCCCTGAGTCACTGTCCCGGTGACTAGTATTCCCACCCTCCTGTAGTGGCAGTACATGGGTTATATTCCATACTTTCGGAATAACCCCAGAAATTAGTGTTAGATCAAGAATGTCTTTTAAAGCTCCAGAGATTTGATGAGCAGCACTTTGTCTGTTCCACTATTTTTTTGTTGTTGTTGTCAATAACTGGTAATGCATTAATTACATATGTTACTGTGACTCAGCAAATATAAAGAGTTTTTACAACAGGGGGTTCTGCTTGAATATTCTGTTTTAGTTTTACCTTTATTACCTGGGCAGGCATGGGAGTTTTCTCAAAGAGAGCCTGCTGCAACTAAGTAGTATTTAAGGCAAAAAATGTATTATCATCAAGAAGGAGTTAGCACTGTTCTTAGAGTTTTACAATTTTTTTACATTTGCCTGGATTTCTATTGCAGTGTGATAGTTTATTTACACAGTCCGATTTTGCTCTGCTAGCAAGTTGTATACACGTGTTTCTTAATTGCTTAAACGCCTGACAGTCATAAATTGAAGCTATTTTTTAAGCGTTAGCTCGTTTTAATGGAAACGGGGGTTGGATCTATTCCTAACTCGTGTTCTTTTATTTTAAACTGTAGCGATAGCTTGGTTTTCAGTCCCAAATAAATGTTTGTAACAACGTGAAGTGTGGCTTTATAAATTCTGTAATTTCTGGTACAAGAAATAGAGCAATAGTTACTAATATCTAATAAATACGTCACTCACCATTTAATAATCTGGGATATTTGTCAGTGTGTAATTTAATTTAATTAATTTACATTAAGTTGTGTTGTCTTCATGATAAGCAGAGTTAGGCCAGGGTTTAAGATGTCCAAATTATGTGCTCACCCAAGTTAAAATCATCAAGCATAATAACCTAAACAGGTCAGTTTAGCATACATTTCTTTCTGGAGGATGGACATTATACACCTAGAATGGTAACTTGATAGTTGTTTCCTGATTTTGAGGCTTTATTCGAGCGGCTTAGGTATGGAGACTGACTTCATCAGGGAGCCGGAAAGCTTCGTTTTTGTGAAAATGACAACACCTCTACCCTTACCCAACCTATCTGCTCTAAAGACATTGTAACCATGGAATGCAATGTCTTCATTATTGGTTTTATTTGATACCCAGGTTTTAGATAAAATAAATGTCTTACCGGGATATCCTAATCTTAATGAAATCTATTTTGACAGTCAACTCCATAAATTTAAATGCAAAAACCCAAGCCCCTTATGATTTTTGAAAACATTTTCAGTAAATATAGGACTTCTACAAATAGGTTCACAGATAGTTTCTGGAGATTGCAAATCTGTGGGTATTAACCTTCCTAAAACTGCGCCTCTTGGCCCAAGGATATGTCTCGTGAAGGGCTGGACCATTCCTAAAGTCACACAAGAAGGAATATCACGTATTACTATCTTTGGGATGATGCTATGTTTTGGGGATCATGTGAAACAAAATCTTTGGTTTTTATTTGCATGTGTCAGATTTGTATTTACACCACTTACACTATCATTAATAAAACAATTGAGCTGCAAACATAAGTCATTGCCTTTGCTGGGCTCTAGTTGTTTAGTCAGTTTCTCATTCTCATCTTTGTAATTAATCAATCAATTTCGTCTTTGAGTTTTGTCTAATTTTTGAGTTATAATCCAACTCCCTTGGTTGTCCGGTAGATGCCGTTTTCTTCATGAAATTAACTTTGCTTTTGCCAGACAATAAAGAAAAGGTAATGTCCAGAGATTGTTAGTTGAGTCTTTGTGTCTAGCAGAGACTCAGTCAGCTTCCTAAAATTCTGTTTCAGCTGTTCACAGCTGCCCTTTGTAATGTTGTTTGATCCAACATGAACAACAGTCGAGTCTAATTACGTGTGTTTAGTGCATAGGTTAATAGGGTCATGGGACCAAGACACCAACAAAATGACGACAAGTTAGAAAATAACTGGATTAACTAGATGACCGTAAATAAATAAAAAAATTAAAAAGGATTACTGATAAAACAAATGCTATGTGCTACTAAGATGCACATGCACTATGATAAAAATGTCTTCTGCAATGGAAATCAAATGTGATATACATACTTTCAACAAGGAAGGTATAGTCCGATATGTCTGTTGATAAATTGGACAGTGTATAAACTGGGGCAACTTTTAGGTGTAGGCATTACACCACACACCATCCACCACTGTATAAGGAGCCCTGACCGCACTGTAAAGACTATTAGACTCCCCTGTCGAGCGGCATTTTCTTCTATAGGTTTATGCTTATCTACAGAATAGTTCGTTGTTAAAAAAAGGTTTCCCTCTTGAAGCCTCGATAATGAAATGTGTGCGATTTTATCTGATTCATAATATACAGTTTTTACTTTGAATGTTCGCAAGTAGGATGTCAGGACCGTCTCTGGGTAGCTGTTAGATGCCACAATCTGATTTTATGAAGGCAGCAAGGTATAGAATGTGCAAACCTGCCTTTCGTAATGATGTTTTGTAATGATTCGGAATTTCTATTTATTTTATAAAATGTCTTTAGCCATGACAATACAATATTATAATTTGTTTTGATTGTGCAGTTTTTTTAACCAAATTGTGCAAAAAAGTAAAACTTCATAACAAAATGACATGATAAGTTCTGCTGCGGTTCCGGTTTCTCTGAGCATTTCATAGAATGTTATTGTCATTGTCTGTGGTTGTTGGGAAGTGTCTGTTTGTCGAATAAGGAAGAAAGTTAAATTCGAATTGTATTTGCTCAGGACTCTTATTCTTGTCAGAAATGTTGCAGACAAAACTGGAGCATGTCTTGGCTTCCACATCATGATGAAACATTTTGGAAACCCCCTTTTTTGGGGAATTCACATCATGTTAAGTTCTTTCTTTGCTGATATGCCCCCGCGTTCTATATTTGAAGAGCCTGCACACTACACTAAATGTTCTGCCTCTGCGGATATCTCAGCCAATGCTTTGTGCGTACACCTAATCCTAATTCGTATAATTAAAACTTGGATGTCACACACAAACAATAACTAACAACAACTAATAATACCTACAATAGCAGTGAACCCATGTGCAGTTAAAAACGCTAAGTAGCCTTTTACCCAGATCCGAAATGTACTTGCAAACAAATGCATTTGTAAGATTAGCAGAATCTGCACATATAATTAAGCTCCGGTTTGCCGCAGTGAGCTATGGCTCAGAACAAGGGTCAAACTTGGTAGTAATGGCTAAAGCTGATGTGAAATTAGGAAACTACTGGGAAAGTACTGGATGCTGCACACAAGACTGTTTTTATCTAACTTGTTTTGCATGTTTGCCAATGCTCTTCCCAAACGTAATCTATTTCTGCCTTGCTCTCCTGCATTTGTTTTATGCTCTTGATAATTTGCATTGCGAGACGATTTCAATAAACAGTGCTTTTAACAGTTGAGCTAAAATGTTCCCCAATATACACAGGCATGTTTCTATCCCACCTAGAAACATTCCAGAAATTGATACCCTGCGGAAAGTTTACCTTGAATTTATTATTGACTATATTTACAAAATACCCCATGAGGGCAAAACAGGAACACACATTCTCCCAGTCTCGGCTGCAGAGAAGCATTCCCATAGCCTGATGCTCCCACCATCTTCCTCTCCCACACAAAAGGCAGTAGACAGGTAATGGGCATTACCTTGTTTTTGCCAGATGTATAATGTAGCATTCAGGTCTACTTATGATCTCATGAGACAAGAGAATCTTTTCAGTTACACGCTGTGGATCTTTCAAGCCGAAAATGGGCCTTATGATATTTGCTTGGCCATGGAGTTTGTGGTCCCCCCTCTAACTAAGGCCCTTCTTGGCTGTAGGTATTTCGTTTTTTACAAAATATCTGAAAATGTAGCATAGTTGACTAGCTGACTGATGGTAGTGGGCAGCTAGCTGAGGGTTATGGTGATGTAGGTCACTGGTTGAGTAGGCTTTTGCCACCCATTGATCCGATAAAGGACTGTTAAAGGTCCACGAGACAGTTAGCCAGCAGCACATACTACACACAAACATTACAACGTACAATGTACTGCTCACAAACACATGCACAGCATATATTTTACACACACACACACAAAACTCAGATTCAGGTTGCTTGGCTACGGTGCTGGGTGTAGTTTTACGCCAGATTCTCTCTCTGAGAATTCAGGACATTCTCCATGTATTTCATGTATTTAGGGAGGGATTTCAAGACCTATTTAGAATGGGATTTCAGGACATATTTAGAAGGGGATTTCAGAGTCTGGCAGGATATGCTCGGACAGCAGGCCTGAGTCCCACATCCGACCCTGTTTTCTTTATTACACTACCTCAAAAGGATCTATGGACTTAGAAATGGGACAGTGGGATTTGGTGAAATGTTGGGGTCAGAGCCCTCCTAGTGCACTACGTAGAGGGTAGTCGTCCATTTGGTCAGAGCCCTGCTAGTGCACTACGTAGAGGGTAGTTGTCCATTTGGCTAGAGCCCCGCTAGTGCACTATGTAGAGGGTAGTTGTCCATTTGGCCAGAGCCCGGCTAGTGCACTATGTCGAGGGTAGTCGTCCATTTGGCCAGAGCCCGGCTAGTGCACTATGTAGAGGGTAGTCGTCCATTTGGCCAGAGCCGGGCTAGTGCACTATGTAGGTGTTAAGATGTCAATAAATGTCACTCCCCATAATGGCCCGTCATTAACTGTAATGGCGGTAGTCTGCAGAGCTTTGTGGAGAGGCTGAGGAGATTAATTGGTGCTGCTGAGTTAAACAGGGTCTTCACCTCCACTACATCTTTGAAGGAGGATAGTGTGTGTGTGTGTCTTACTAAAAACATAGATTTCTTCCCTAAGTAATTATTTTTTTCTGATGGAAATTTTAGCTCTTCTCTTCATTCTCTTTTTGTCTTAATGAGACATGTGACTTCCTCTTAGTAGTGCGTGTGTATGTATGTGTGTGTGTGTGTGTGTGTGTGACAAACCGGTCGCTTCCAGGTGGTGGTGTTTTTATTCTAGGTGTGCAAATGATTCTATTCATGTTCTGGATATATCTGACTTGCTCTGGTTTCTACTTCTGTGAATTTTACAATTTTTGGTTTGGATATGTTTTTTTTTTTTTTTGGGTCTGTATAATATACGCCCACCGCAGAATGATATACCATACCACATAATGATATATACCTCAGTCCAGATACCAAGGAGTTGAACCTATTCAGATCACAAGCAACACCATGGAAGCCTGCATTAACCAGATTGCTGCCTTCACAAGCTTTGCTTTCATTGGCAATCAAGGAGGAATCTGTTTTCAGTTTAGACGGTTAGGGTGAATGACAACAAAGTCCCCTCTCCTCTGCATTCGTATGAAGCCGTCAAGACCGTAGGGGCTAATATCAAAAACTCCAAAATATCTATTCCGGAAATATCTGGTTTGTTTCTGGTTTCTAGGTCAGGATGTGTCGCGGCTGGAAATATTTCTGCTCTGTTTTAGTTTGCAGATGTCCTGAATGACATTGTTCCATTGCTTTTCAAGGGTGAAGCATCACGGTTGAAGCGTCACCCTGACAGTTGTTTTGTTTGACATTTCAGAGATTCCAAGCGTAAGCCTTGTACTGAAGCGCTCACTCCAAAGTTCTTAATTGTCTCCATAAAGGTTAAGGGTCGTCAACACCGTATTAGCTTTGAGAACCAGGCTCCCTGGAATGTTGGGAGTGTACGTGGACTAGCTCACTACATAATACTAGAATTGGATTTAGAAATTAGTTCTAAAACAAGGGAAAAGCTGGGAGTTTGCCATAACAGTGGAAATAGCTACATTGTTCTGCATTTTCTGCTGAGACGCTTAGGAAGTTTATTGTTGGGATGTTTTAAAACATGTTGTTGCGTCCGAGGACTGCTGTAAATGGCTTAAAAGCCAAGTAAATCCAGAAAAATGCGACTTCGTCCAAAACAACCCGGTTTATACCTCTGCTTACCTGCGTTCTAAATGTTCTTAATGTCTTTACATTTTCTTGCTGTCGCGCAAAATGGTGGTTTGTTCGCTTGTAGAGCAGGCAAACTTCACAGAAGTAGTGACTGTATGGCTGGTTAACAATAAAAATGCTACCTAGCTAGATCTGGGAAGATCTACTAAAACACCTGTCTACTTCTGAAATGGCGAGTTAAGAGGACTTATAGAGTTGATTGAGGAGGCGGAGAAGGACAATGAGTTGGCAGAACTGATTTGTATACAGTGAATTGGGAGGAAAGCAAGAAGACGTAAAAGGAGTTTGTCAACGAGGCCTATAAATATCTGGAGCAGATGAGGGAGAATACAATGTGCTTGTTCAACGCCTGCGTAACACGGATGAAGAGATGCGTTTCACATATTTATTAGCCATGTAAACCCCTCCCTCTGCCATCCAACCAATGGCTGTGTGGTAGACACATGAATAGCTACAGACTTTTAGATGTTTGAGCTGGTGCACGTGGCCGGTTCGGGCCTGTGCGTCTCAGTGCGATATCTGCAGACAATAAGGTGTGACATGCATAAACCTTTTAATGTTTATGTCTTACGTCGTTTGTTTTTAGGCGTGTGGTCCGATTATTTTACTATCTTTTGAGTCTCCTTCTCCTTTTGTGTCTCCACAGCAACTTCTTCGCGAGATGCAGCAGATGGCTAGCCGGCCATTCGCCACTATCAACGTTGCTTTGGAGATGGATGAGGAGCCACCCGACCTGATTGGTGGAAATGTCAAGGTGTGTGCAACCTTTCAGCCAATCCCTAGTGGTGCTCTGTCCGAGCTAGAACGTCAGCTCCGCTCTGGGAACAGTATTCAGCATCATCAGTTCTCGTCTCCTTCGATATGCACTTGGTGAAAAGTGTTTTGTATTTGTAACTATAACTATAGGTTGAAAACCTATGTAAGTAAATTGACCTAGACTGGTTGGGGACCTGATGTGATATAGTTGTTAAACCTGGTCAAATTCCTGATGTCATAGTAGTTATACTTGGTTAGAGAGTTTGTGTTTGTGTGTGTTTGTGTGTTGAGGCATAGTCTTCCATCACGCCTTTTTCTAGGAAACAGTCATGCTTTTTTCTTCACTTCTCCTCCCAGCAGCCACCTCTTCTCCATATGAGGATGGAGACGACCGTGGAGCACAGATCCAATTTAGATTTCCCCCACTCCAGTTTTGTCCGTCTCTCGCTCCATGCTATGCTATCTCTTCTTGCTTGGATACTGTCTGTTGCTGTGTATGTGGTGGTGTGTGTGTGTGTGCGTGTAGTATTATTAGGAGACTACAGTACAACATTGTCTCCTGTGATTGGTCCAGGCAAATGCTGTGTCTCGAACCCTGGGGACATCAAATACACGAAACGTCCTGTGTAAACATACTTTTATGTACCATACAAGTGGTAAGTCAGTGAGATGAAGGATAAGAGTGCTATGAGAATATCCGAATATCCGTTACAGTCATTGGCAGTGCATATGTATGGATCTAAAGTTCATGGGTATCATAGTTAATTCTGTTGGTCTCTGGGGGTTTGATATGGCTATCATAGTTAGTCCTGTTGGTCTCTGTGGGGGCTTGATATGGCTATCATAGTTAGTC
>JACXGK010011667.1:0-15620 GCA_016801125.1 Novumbra hubbsi
GCGGTTAAACAATACGTCTCATAACAGTAAATGACAATAATTACACAGTAGTAAAACAATAAGTCTCATAACACTAAATGACAGTGATTACACAGTGGTAAAACAAAACGTCTCATAACACAAAATGACAATGACTACACAGTGGTAAAACAATACGTCTCATAACACTAAGTGACTGTGATAACACAGCGGTTAAACATTACGTCTTAGCACTAGCGACCAAATTATCCTGGTCATAGTCAGCTGACAGCCGGACAGTTAATGATTCAGTAAACCAGACAGTCACCCAATCAGGCAATCAATCAGCCATCTAGTCAGGCAGTCAGTCACTATACTTTCAGATTGCCATCACCCGTAAGCACCTGTCATCATTTCTGTTCTGTCAAGTAGGCACGAGGAAGCTTAAACTGTTGTTTTACAAGGCTTAATATAATTAAAATCATTCCTAATAATAAAGCATTTCTGAGTGTGTTGAATTTGATTTGAATGGTTAAATTCACCATTCAGTATAGGATTTTTAAAATAATCTTTGTTTTTGTCCAAGCAAACAAACATGACCTAAATATGAAAATAATATATCACAACGCCACAGTAAATGTTTAGTCTAATGATTCAATATTTGTTGACCTCATTTGCCTGTCAGTTGTTTGTTACCAGTCTACTCCATTATGTACCGAGCACAGTACAAACCCTGAGTTACCACAAAGCTTGCCAACTGCTCCATATTTGTATTGAACACACACGCACGCACACACTCACACACTCACAGTAGTCAATCTCCCTCCTCTGCTTCCCTGTCTACCTCTCCCTCCCTCTTTCTCTCTGAAGGTGGGGGCATTGAGCGGTAGAGCTATTAGCTCCTCGTGCAGACATCATTGCGAGTGGAGGGTAGACGATTCCAACGTCAGCGCAGGAACAGGGAGCCCTGGCAACAAGGAGAGACACACTCCTACCAGACCATTACACCGTACAGTAAGTCTGAGCTATGTCTATTTCATACTGTCCCTGCCTGATACTGTCAACATATTTGCCAATACATTGTCACTTTTTCCTTTGCTGAGCGATAGCGGGAGAGAAAATGGCTAGAACTAGAACTAGGAAGGGTACGCGCAAAGAGAACGCTCGCTCCAAAGCCTTTGAAAATGTTTACTTCGCACTCTGACCTACATTTTTAGTGGCTAGAGCATAGAAGGTTGTCTGTGGTTTACAGTCATGTACTTGTCATATCAAACCAAAAATGCAAACTAACTGTTAACTGCGACATAGGAAAGCCGCGGTTCCGCGGAATTGAAACCGAGGAAGGAGTGTTTCGCTGGCGGGTTGGAGTGTAGGGCAAGCTTAACTGCGCCACTCCTCCCAGAATGATTGCATAAGGAATTGTAAAATACATTTACAGTAGGATAACGTTATAGTAGCTATCGAACTGTCCACTTTTTAAATTGTTGTTGTTCGTGCGTATACTACGTTGCCGTATGTCTACTCCTGATTTGACCAGAACAGTTTAATACAATCGCGGAAGTATTATTGTTATTCTTCAAAGATGGGGAAAGCCGAACATTGTCCAACAAATGTAACCGGTGTCATTTAAAAACAATACACATATATAGCCTAAATGACAACTCCTCCATTGACAGTAAACATTTTACTACGCGGGTAGGCTACAATCCCCTTTTCATTGACACTGGCTGGTTTGTAAAGGACATTGGTTCTGCTGTGTGCGTGTAGTGATTGCTCGACTACCCGTGGCGTGATGTCACTCATCCAGCCTGGTGATTATATAACGAGACTGTAGTGATCCCGGGTGTGATAGTGAGCTATTTATATTCTGTTTACAGTCAAGAATTGCACTATGCATAGTAGTTTAATGCGTGTAACGACTAACCATCCTCTTCTGAGAGGCACAGTTACTACGCCGTTATTACACGGTGAATTCTAGCCAAATAAGAAGTCACAAAGTGGGTTACGATATTGCCGACATATTCAAATGTTACAGTAACTTGGCAAACGATTGAAGAACACCAAGCAATGTTCAACAATATTAAAGCCTGCAGTGTTACAAAACAGAATAGGTGTTCATAGTGTAGCGCACACCTGATGCACATGAGCGAAAAGCTTATAAAAAAAACCCGGCTGGTGCGGTTTTAGGTTTCAATACAATTTGAGAGTTGTAATATTGATTGCGCCTGTGCATTCAGATCTGCGGATGGGTTAGATCACTATTAAGATGTTAGTGTTTTAGATAATGTAGTTATTGTTTTATGCATTGTCTGACCTTTGTGGTGAATGTTGCATGTGTTTTCCATTGTTCATTGCTGCTTAGGAGTTTGAATTTACGTGAAATTACACTACAGAAGAGACGCTTTACGTGCTAGCCACCTTTGGGTAATACTCTACAGGCCACAGGACATTGTTTATTTATGTAACTTGTCCTCTTGGTAGTGTATTTTAGGTTGAGTTGGGTTAGGTTTGTGTTGGCTCGTTGCCCAGTGAGTGTTACACGCTTCAGCGCACCACAGGATTAAATAGTGTGATATCTCTACTAGATCAGTTCACCTGATGGGTTATTACTCCTATAGCATCTTTGGAGATTTTGATATTATTTTACCGCACTTATCTATTACAGATTTTGGTATTATTTTATAGCACCAATCCATTATAGATGTTCATATTATTTACAAAAATTCATCTAATATAGATTTTATGTTTTACTTTTGCATTCCATTAGATATATATTATTTTATATCAGTTATTCCATAAAGATTTTGAGATTATTTTAAAATACCTTCATATTACAGATTTGTAAATTATATTATAGCACTTATCCATTGGGGATTTTGTTCAGTTTTACAGTGCTTATTTATAGGATTTGTGACTATTTCATTACACTTATTTATTAGCAATATGATATTATTATTGGTTTCAGTGAAATAGACCGTCTTTTCATTAATCAAATATATCATTATGTTATTATTTTAATTGCTTGCGTTTACACACTATATCACAATGTTATTAAATGTATAAGGCTGGGAGTATTCCACTGACCTGACTAAGAATAACATTTAGGTTTTTCACAAGTACTAGCATTGCATATTTTTCTTCAGACATGTTGTGATGTTACTTGTGAAGAATGTTTCCTGGAGAAACAGTTTGTATAGCATGGAAATGTTTACATCAAACTATTTCATTCATTGGACAATTCACAGTAATTACATTATTGTGTGCATATAACCCTGCTCAGTGTTAGAGATCTCCAGCATATTAAATTAATTGCCTTTCCGAAAACCATTCAAAGTGTTTGCTCCAATTGAGAGCTTCTGTATAAACCTGACCTTATCTATTGTGAAGGGAGATTATCCTGTGTAGGCTGTCCTTTCTCTATACGCCTCCCTTTGATCCTGGTCGACACACACCCACACACACTGACACACACACACAGACATTCCCACATAACCACACACAGACACACACACAGACATTCCCACTCAAACACACACGAACACACTCACCTTTAAATGCTAATGAGAGACAATTAGCGACCAATGTGTCCTGATTATGAGCCATTTCAACCCTTTCAACTTGTTTGCCCGAGTCACAGGGTCTCACACCCCTCTCACAGGCCTGCTTCTACTGTCGCGTCTGGCTGACTCCTCCTCATGTGACTTCACACAAGTCAATGCAAGGCGCAGTATGTAAGTGCACACGAAACCCATACGCCGATATGCCTTGAACGTGTGGGTGGGTCCAAATGGTTCCCTGGGACCGGGTTCTAAGGCTTGGGTCTTGTGTACATGTATGTGGGATCAATGCTCTTCCACTCGGAGCAAAGCAAGATTTACCTAGTTAAAAAACATGGCTGTTTTTTTTTAAACGTGTGTGTATAGACAGGGGATGAGCGGTAGCAAAGTTGGATGTGTGTATATGTGTGTGTGTGTGTGTGTGTGTGAGAGAGTCTTGTTCCAAGTCAAACTGCTGGGCCACATGAAGTAGCAAATCCATTGAACACTGTTTCTTTCACCTCCCTTCTTTTTTGTGTTTTGTCTTTCTCTCCATTCCTTCTCTTTTTCTTTCCTCTCCTTTCTTGTTCCCTATAATAGTTTCTTCCACAATGTACATTCCTTGATCTCTTTGGAATCAGATGAAAGGCCCAGGATAAATCACAAATGGCATTCCATTCCCTACGTAGGGCACTACCTTGTTCCCAAGCCTGGTGTAAAACTAGTGCACCTCATAAGGAACGGTGATCACTTGTGTTGAAGCCCATGATTTAAACAAGATAGTCTGGAGAGAGAGAGAGAGTACAGCCCCAGAGGTATGCCGTATATCCTTTGTGATATGAAACCCTTCCCAGGCCTGCACTGTACCGAAGGAGGCAGATGGAGTGGGTGAGAAAGGGAGTCAGAAAGGGGGGGACGAGGCGGAGACTGGAAGGAGGGAGGGGGTGAAAGAGGGAGAGAGCGATGCAGAGAGAGATAGTGAGAGGAAAAGGAGAAGGGGAGAGAGAAAAGAGAGAAAGACACAAAGACAAAAGAGGAGGGAGAACGTGAAATAGGAGGGATGCAGTTTCCAGACCTTTTCTGCGTCTCCTTTCATCTGGCGTCATTCACAAGGCCATACTTCAGGAGGCACGGCTTTACAGAGACTTGCCAGCTTTGGTAGTGCAACGTTTGCTTTTTTTCCATTTTGAAAGCAGATAAAAACATTCTTTGCTGTGCTGTGAGTAGATGGGCATGCAGACACATGCAACACACACACACACACACTCTCATAAACACACACACACTCATAAACACACGCACGCATGCACACACCCCTTTGAGTTTGCGCTGGTAGAATCCTCTTGTCTCCCGCCAGCGTGACCGAGACAATACAAACCGAAGAAACCACTTGAAATACCTTATATTCAAACTCAAACGCGTCTTGATTGGGAACCTGTTCTTCACATAGATTTGCGTCACAGCACACTGAAGATCTAGGCTGGTATTTCCACACTTTCGGAGCAACACGCCGGTACGTCACAACCCTGTGGCTGTGGAGGCCATCTGATAAAGGAAGTAAATCACCCGTGCTGAGGCTGTGACCATGTTGTTGCCGTTCATTGGCTGAGGTGTTCCTGTGCGGCGTAGTGACCAGTCTCCCTGCTCACACCATGTCATCGTAGAGGGGATGCAGCGAATCAATGGGCAGAGTCCTGAATGGACCCGCGTCATTGTGAATGAGATGGAGTGACACTGACCGGGGTAAACCAGCCGAGTCACGCTACTGGATCAATGGGCCCCAGCATGGCCTCAATGACCGTTTGGAAACTGTGCTGGGGGGTCTGCCCGCGCTGTGAGGAAGGATCCATCATGGCCGTATAGTTTCCTGGAGGGTTAGGCCAGGGGAGGGCCATACAGAGGACCATAAAGCCTCCCCAGGAGGGTTAAAAGCGGATGGTACATTCCGGTCGGCCTTCACGCACACTGGAAGCTGAAATAATGTTATCCTATAGATGTGAGCTTCGAGATAGGTATTAGATGTAGTCCATAACCCACCTTTCATCTCAGTTCCTTAAATTTATATGTGATAATGTTCTTTCTGTAGGGTGATTACATTTTCGAAGCTTTAAGCAACAATAATTCTAAAGTTATTTTATGCTTTTAGGGAAAGGGCTATTGCACACACACGCTCTGTCTCTCACTCTCTCTCACTTACTCACCCCCGATCGCCACACGCACGCACACACACACACACACACACACACACTCACACACACACACACACACACACACACAGGGAATTACTGAAAAGCCTAGCTAAACGAACCAACTGACCTTCTATTTTTAGCCTTTTGATTCACCATGAAAGTCTTGTTTTGTATTTGTCCTCACTTATAATTGTATTACTTTGCTTATATGAACAATGCCTTCACTGTCGGGAAGAAGGAAGTAGGACAGTTCTTTTGCAGATTTTGCTGAATGCAGTGTTATAACTGTTATTTAGTCCAAGTCAGTAGATTCTCTGTGGTTTTACTAGTAGGCCTGTCAGTGAGCTTGTCGTAACCATGACACCCATGTGGTATGACATGGTGATATCTGACCTTTAACCCTGTGGCAGGACGTGTACTAGCGCATTAGATTAGCGACTGTCCAGTCTCTGTCACGTCTACAGCAGGATAACTCTCAGGATCCTTACAGCTCTACGTACCCATATTGCACACACACACACACACACACACACACAGGCAAAACACACGGACACTGTTTTGGGCTCTGGACCATAAACACGCAACATCCTCTGAGAAGGAGCAGGAGGAGGAATAGGCCTAAGAGATGGACTAGGGAGGGTGAGGGAAGAGTGGAGCAGGATGAAACAGAAGGAAAGATGTAGAAGAGAGGTGTGCCCTGGTAGTCAGCGTGTGGAGGTCTGCTTGCCCCAAAGGGCGGACACCCCAGTGAGTACACTAACAGGAAGATGACGGGACCTAGCGTGCACTTACTAGACACACATACACACACAGAAGGCAGAGGGTGGTGCAGAGATACCCTGTGGGTCCCATAATGCCTGGGGGTACCAACAATGATTCTGGTTCGGCCACAGAGGATATGCATTGAGAAAGGAATTCAAAAACAGGAAAAAGGCACTGATACAAACAATCTGTGGAATACCGATACCCACCCTGGCCACTGTTATTCTTGGCCGATGCCTGGCCAGCCCCGGCCCTCCACCTTCCCCTGGGTTCCCTGCCCCGGCCCTCGACATTCCCCTGGGTTCCCTGCCCCGGGTTCCCTGCCCCGGCCCTCCACTTTCCCCTGGGTTCCCTGCCCTCCACTTTCCCCTGGGTTCCCTGCCCCGGCCCTCGACTTTCCCCTGGGTTCCCTGCCCCGGCCATCCACTTTTCATCAAAAGAGATTTCCAAGAGCACCGTCTGTGTGTGTGTGTGTGTGTGTGTGTGTGTGTTTGCTGAACTTTTCAAAAGCTCACAACTTAAATCGCTCAGTCTGAAATCATGTCCTTGGGCTGAGGGAAGTTTTGAAAAGCTAGACGGCTGTCTGACTGGGTTTTTAATTCGGCTGCTGCTTTGTGGTTTTGACAATGGCAGAGGCACTTTGGAACCGAGATGCACCAGCAGTGGCTTTACCAAAACACTGGTTGCAAAGATAAGACATGAGCTGTGGAGAGACCGTTTGTCCCGTCTCTGTCTTGTCTGAGGCACAAACACTGCAGAAGAGTAGTCATCTGAGTCACAGAATCTGTTTAGCTGCATTTTACGCTCAATGCATGAGACACATTCCCATTTACTTGGATTAGGCCTCGCTCCTCCTATCCTCTCTCCCATCTCCTCTCTCCCATCTTCCATCTCCTCTCCCCCATCTCCCATCCCCTCTCCTCGCTCTTACGATCCTTTAAATCCCGTTTCCTTTTCATCACCCCTACTTCTCTTCTGTCTCTGCTTCTTCCACGTACTCTGTGTCTGGATTCAGAGGTACACATTTAAACCAGTCTTAACCACACGGGTAGTTTTCAAGATGTCTTGGCATCAGTTTTGTACTTACTGTATTAAGAATGATGACCAAATACAACTAATATCTGGCTGTAAAAAGTTCTTGAGTTTTTCATGAGTGATTTCCCACCATCTGTTGTCTAGTTCAAGCTCCATGAATTAGAAATCAAGACACAGTCTAATTGAATCATTTAAGCATCACAGTGCATTCAGAAAAACACTGGGGAGTGGACACATATTTCAGTCTCTTTGTGACTTGGCTTAGGAAACTGGGCCCGGCCAGTCAAGCAGTCTTCAGCCTGTTTCAGGATGAGCTGTGCACAATGCCACTCTGTACTTGTAGCATCACGGAAAGCCTTACTCAATGTGGTTAGTAGCGTTGCTACAATCAGTCGGCACACGTGGGTCAGCTAGTTACCCACGAAAGACTTGGATGGGCCACATTTGACCACATGTAAGGAAATGAATTGGGGCTTTTGGAATAGAAGGTTAGGTGACAACCTCGAAAACACCTGAAATATTGCACCTACGGAACATTCTGTAATGTTCCATCCTGCACTAATGTAGGACCCAGGTCACTTCCACAACATATGCAGAACGGTCCCCTGCTCAGACTGGGATTAACACCCTGTGCAGCTAAGACAGGTTTTCCCTACGGTGGACCAGTGTGCAAATCGGCTCTTTTAGATCTGTAAGGGTTTCTTGATAAGACTTGTTTCCAAGTAGTAGAACTGCCCACCAGCTAATCGCCCTCAAACCCTTGGCAGTGATTCCAGCACTCCTCTTTTGACTGAAAAGCTGTTTTTATTTTTCTCCATGGCTGGTGGTGTCGCAAGCTGTTTAGCTCTTGCACACACTCTGGTCTGGTAATGCTACATGACATGTCATTACCTTGCCTAACAGCTCGCCCTGCCTCCACCTCTCCAATAGCTTTGAGCTAGAAAGTGGTCGGTGTGTGTGTGTGTGTGTGTGTGTGTGGCTCAGGCTGTCAAGGTGTTCTGCTGAAGGGTGACTAATAAATGCTTTCTAAAGGCTTAGCCGGCTCCTGCTTACACTAAGTGACTGGGGTTTTCCTTTGAATTGTGTGTGTGTGCGTGTGTGTGTGTGTGTGCATATATTCCCCATTAGCGATGACATATGATTACACTGTACCAACCTAGGAAATAAAGACCTAGGTTGCCTGCGGTGCCCTACATACTTCAGACACTCTTTCTGAGTGTATTGAGTCAGTTGGCTGAAGTTCCACACTGAGCGCGTGCTTGGAGTCTGGGATCTAGCCAAGACCTGGAGGTCAGGGTCCTCACACACACCGCCAGGCAAGCCTGTGCGTCCCTCCCTGCTCAAGCCGCTTCAGCGTGAACGACTTCAGCTTGAGCGTAAAAATGAACCTATTTCAATAGTCATTGTACTTTCTTAAATAATAAGACTCAAAAATGACATTTTATGTTCTTGTGCATTTATATGACATGCTTCAACTATTCAAATGTTGACACTTTTGTACTGTCCCAATTTGTATACTTTAGACTGTAATTAATATTCTCATGGGCTACTCAAACACAAAGGAAGACGTGAATTATGTCTCGTATTTGTCTTGGATTTCTGTCTGTGTTTCGGACTGCTAGGCTGTGTAGAACAGAGGTTGTTATGACAGGAAGGGACCTTTGTTAATTAAAATAACGCAATCATGTATTTTTCTGCTATGCAGCCCCCCAGAACAGGGATTCTGGACAAAGCAGCTGTATTGTCAATCTCATGACCAGAAGAAATAATCTTGTGATATAATGATTTTCAATTGGTTTGCCACTACTTCTGGTTGAATAATAACAGTACAAAATATAAATCTGTGCAGGGAGCTAAGAGTTGTTGACCCCTGGCCTGATATCTGTTTGCTTAGAAAAGTATCTGCCAGAGGGAGCTAGACGCTAGAGAGGACACCAAGGCCAGAGGTTCCCCCACCCCAGCTGGACACGTGTGTTTTGGCTGGGCTGGCGGTGATAAAGAGGATGCTCACTGATCCCGGCCAGGGTCCTGTTCTCCAGATTTGCAGCAAACCCTGTTCAGAGTACCTGTCTGATGTGTTCTGAGTACCTGTCTGGTGTGTTCAGAGTACCTGTCTGGTGTGTTCAGAGTACCTGTCTGGTGTGTTCAGAGTACGCGTCTGGTGTGTTCTGAGTACCTGTCTGGTGTGATCTGAGTACCTGTCTGGTGTGTTCAGAGTACCTGTCTGGTGTGTTCTGAGTACCTGTCTGGGAAATGTTGTCATTTTGTGTTGAGTTTTTGAAGAAGGTCGTAAGATATTATAGGACAGAACTATCAGAGGGAATCAGGTAAATCTAGATTCAACGCAATATTCACAGTTCAACCAAAATATAATCTGAAAATGTAAGGTTTCTTTTGCAGTGAGAATGTGCAACAAGAACCATATCTTATACACAAGCAGTTAAGAAGTTGCTGGATTAGCAAGTTTTAGCAAGAGCAAGAGTTTTCTGGTCTTGAGTTTGTTTGCCAAGGTCAGCGCGTGATTAGGCTGTCAATAGTAAGGTATTGGTCAATATCCAACGTTCAAGCTTTTGGGATTTGGGTGCTTTGGCATTATTATGTTTGTTATGTCGTTTTTAATGTTTATCTTCTCACTAAGGCCACATTATGTAATGCCTTGTAAAGGGATCACCCTTCAACTTCACTCCAATCTACACCAGGAAGGTGGCTGTACGTATAGAGTAGCTGCGGCTAGGGTAACTTTCATTTTGATTGACACATGGTACAAATCCAAAGTCAGAGTTCTAGGGAGTCCGTTTTTTGGGATTGTATCAGTCATCAGTATCCACTGTGGTTTTTGTTTGAATGATAAGGTTCAGAGTTCAAAAGTCAGGAGTTCTTTTGTCCTCTCCACCCATATTTGAGTGGGTTCTGGTTCAGGAGTTGGTCCAAAGGGAGAATTACTTAAACCAGATTTATTTAACTAGGGAAGTAAATCTTTTATCTACGAGAAGCAGATTACAGTTACAGGTTATAGTACAAAACCGATGATGACACATGTCCATCAGAGAATGGCTGCTCCACGAGCCAACGCTTTGCTTTAGATCAGGGGTGGGCAAACTACGGCACGAGGGCCATATGCGGCCCGCGAGGCTGTCCCATCCGGCCCCCGGAATGTAATAAAATTATTTTGAGGGGAATTAAAAAACCAACTCACCAGCCCATTCTTATACATCTGAGTCAGAATTTTAACTACTTACACCTTATATGGGATCTACTGTACATATGTAATGTATGTTTTAACTTTTGCCCTTTTCTGGCCTCCAAATCAATTATGATTAACAAATTACAAAAACAAATGTGGCCCTCCATTTCATTTCAAAATCCTGATGTGGCCCCCGAGCCAAAATATTTGCCCACCCCTGCTTTAGATGATCAGCTTATTTTTATTGTCCCAGACCTGAACCTAAAGTAATTGGTTATTTCATGAAGTATTTTTATAACGTAAACATCCACACTCAAAATATTGTCAAAAGTACGTTTCCTAGGTAAGGTTCCATACAGAACATTACCCAAACCACTTAGGATTTATCCTATAACTCGAGGCACATCATTCAGGGCAGAATCCACATGCCTTCTGATGTGAGACACTAACAAATCCTACATGAGAATAATACACATCAGTCACGCACTTCCTGCTTTTACTTCCTGCTTTGCTACTGTGGGTTGATTTGGAATGGCCATGAGTCTACCAATTATGCCATTGCCGACTTGAATAGGATTGCTGCTTCTATTCATTCTGATTTCTATGGTAACACACACAAACAGGGATTTGTTTGGGCAGTCCTAAGGTAACCTCATCTTTCATCAGTTGTCACTATAGACTTGTTAGTTATTATGTATTGACAGTGAAACAGTACCCTGGAATGCAACATAGCAGGGAGTGTACATACGTTGTGTGAGTAAGTGTGTGTATTACCCATAAATCTGTCAACCATGATTGAGCATGCAGTAAGCCAGCTGACCACTAGGAGTCAGGTTTCCATCCTTTATTTTTGTGAGAAAGTGAGAGGTGGTAGCAACTGTGTTTGTAGTTCTGTCATTTCAGGGGGTTTTAACATAATCAATGCCACCAGTTATCATTATTGTCACTGACCATTAATTCAAACTGACATCTGTAAGGCTAAGCGCCTGGCCCACACCAGATCCGGAGTTAATGCTTTGATTCATAGAACAAACATCACAAGAATGCTGACTGCAGGGCGTGGCATGTGATGGTTGTAAAAATAAACGTGTCATTTTGTTTCACAGAGGAAATGCAAAAAGGCGTGAGAAAGATGACGGGGCCTCAGAGTTACTTAGAATGTATTGGCAGAGAGCGATAAAGATGAGAGACACAGCTTGAGCGTTGAGCATGCACACACACACACACACGCACACACACACCCCCCATCAGTGCCAGTTGCCTCTGTCAGCAGGGCCTTCTGCTAGGCCCAGTTCATATTCCGTTCAATCCCTGTCTGTCCTCAGGCTCGGGCAGGAGTCCTTGTTGCTGGTGGATCCCAAAGGGTGGAGGGAGGATAGAAGGGCAGGTGGGAAGTGGAGGGGCGTGGGGGGGTAGGAGGGGGCAGAGGGTAGGAGCACCTGGGCTGTCAGTGGGGCTCTGAAACGGTCCCAACGCTGCGTGATGTGGTTACCTCATAGATTCCCCCACGGGCAGCACTGGACAGGGCACCGGTATCAACCCGGCAGCAGGACCGGTATCTGCTTCTTTGTGCGAGGAGGAGCCGGGAGGAGGACCGCCAGAGGAAGAGGAGCAGGGAGGAGCACCGCCAGAGCCATAAAAAAGTGACCTCCACAGTGTCGCATAGATGTGCTACATGTGCTAGTTAGCGCTACCCCGACTGCTGTTAGGTACCGGGATGAAATCCTCAGACCCACCGCCCAGTCCTTATGCTGGTGCAGTGGGCCTTGGGTTCCTCCTGGTGCAGGACAATGTGTCAGAATGTGTTTGCAGTTCCTGGCCAGTGACTGTCACTGGCGTTTCCCAGAACTGAATCCAATTGAGAACCTCTGGGACGTTGTGTATTGGTTTCGCCACAGACTGTCCAGGAGCTCACTGATGCCCTGATCTAAGTCTAAGAGGAGATCCCCCAGGACAAAATCCATTGTCTCATCAGAAACACGCCCAGACGTTGTTGGGGACAGGCACGTGGGGGCCACACACACACACACTTCTGAATCATATTATGAGTTGCCGTGATGAAATTTCACATAAGTTAGAACAGCCTGTGATTTCAATCGTTTGCTTTGATTTTCAATGTTAGAATCCAGCTCTCAGTCGGTTGAGGATATGGGTTTCCATTTACAGTTTTTACGTCATTTTGTTCTCAATAATCTGACAAAGATTTATATCTGTTTATAATATATGAGTTTGTCTGGGCTGTTTGGTATGTCCGTAATAGAAGAGTTTCTATGGGCTGTTGGATCTGTCTATACCTTGGTATGCAAGTTTCTTTGGGTTGTTGGATCTGTCCATAATATGAGTTTCACGGGGCTGGTGTGACAATAAAATTGTGAAACTTTTACAAACAAGGAAGTTGATATGAGGAATCGACTTTGTTGATGTGTGCAAGCCCATCTTTCTTTAGTACTCTCTCCTTAAAATGTGAATAGAAGAATTTGAACTTATTGCTTTCCATAAGTTATGCTAAGAACTTTCAAAACATATCATCTCAACTGTAATTATTCTGAATTGAGCAGTACAAGCCTTAATACTGTGTAAATTGAAATAAATCTGACACATTTCAGAGAAACTGTAATGTGTTGGTAACTTAGTGTGGATAAATGCTGAATGGCATTCTGTATGACCCAGAATTTGTGGTTTTATTACTGGATGCTGTATACAATATTACATCACTGGCCTTATTGTGTAGTTAATTGGTTAATTATTGCAATAAGGCATCTCAAAGGTTTGTGATATACTGCCAAACATCACGTCCATCTGCGGTTTCCAGGCACTCCACCTTGTGTCGTGCCTAAGAACTGCTCTTAACTGTGGGATGTTGGTGATATACCATGGCCCCTTACACCTTATTGGTTAATTATAGTGTTTGATAGTAGAGAGAAACAGAGAGAGAGAGACAGTGACAGAAGCAGTGGAGAGAGGGTGAGTATGATTGACAGGAGAAGAGTAAGAGAGGCGGACACCAAATGGTTTAGCGATTCTGAGGCAAATGATGCCCTAGAACCTCTTTGGACAAGCACAATGTTATGTTCTAATACTTTGCATAAAACTGTTAATCCAGGCAATTTACTTCATGTCAGTCAGTTTCACTGTCAGAGCAGCAGGAACAGGTCTGCAGTCTTACCATCTGTCAGAAAACTATATGGCAGATAAAAGCTGACACACACACACACACACACCTGCTGTTTAGGCAGCGGCAGCGTCAGGACAGATTTGCTGTTGGAGCAAAGAGAGAGTATATCATAATGTTGAACCTTTAACACATTCAACAATGTCAATGAAAACGGTGTCTGCATTACAAGACCAGGGTTTGAATCCTGCTTCCCAATCCGCTGCGGGGTCCAGCGGGCTGCGTTTACCAACACTGCGCGGACTTAGGGGGTGAGCAGTGGAATGTGGTGGTCATGCCTCCACTAGGAACTCCTTGCAACAGCTTGGTCATCCGTGCGAAGGGTCAGTTCGACTGATTTGGATTTCTTCCTGGCCCAAATGTCTGCCATTTTATCCCATTGTAGTCCTTTTAGGGATTATGACCCATCCCTTCCAGTCATTTGGTGATCAAAGCCAGCTTCTACTCCTCTCTACTCTCTTTACTACTCTCTCTACAATATCTACTCCTCTCTCTCTACTCTCTAGAATCTCTACTCCTCTCTCTACTCTCTTTACTTTCTACTCCTCCTTCAACTCCGCTCTCTACTCAGCCCTCTACTCCTCTTTCTACTCCTCACTCAACTGCTCTCTCTACTTCTCTTTCTGCTCTCGCTAATCCTCTTTCCTGTCTCCTGTTCTCCCTTTCCACCTCTCTGTGCTTTTCTCCATCCTCCTCCTTCCTCTCTCTTTCTCTTCTTACTCCTCTGTGTCCTCTTTATCCACTCCTCTAACCGGGCCTGACTCAGGAATGTTGGGTAATTCCCTTAGGTGATGCTTGGTGTTCTGATGTGTAAAGTTAGTGCACTCTGTCTCCCTGCGTTAAGACATCCTAGATGTCCGTGTGTAAATGTCTGTGTGTAAGTGTCTGTGAGTGTGTTTGTGTGTGTGTTTGCGCTCTCAGATCACATGACACTGTACTGCACACACGCTTTTCACACACACACACACACACACACACACACACACACAACCCGAGAGTGTCTACAATGTGTGAGAAACCCTGAAAATACACACCTTCCTGTACTTTATTTCAGATTCTCTCTCTCTACATCTCTCTTTCTCCCTCTCGCAAGCCGATGTGAGCTCTGGGAGTATGGGAAGGATAGTATTATCATAGAGAGAGATGAAAGAAAGTGGGAGAAAGGAATAAAACGAGAGAAGAGTAGGGAAAGATGAAGGATGTCTGAGCTGAGGGACCAGGATTGACTGTTCCAGACCACTGCTCTGCTTATCATTCTTAGAGGGCATTACCTCTTTTGGGAAGTCTAGACAGCTCTGTGTCCATGTTTCCTTGCCCACATTGTTTTCAGGGCCAGCTGAGGTTTTACAGACTGAATTCATTCTCTTCCATGTCCACTAAAAGGACCCGCCTTTTTGGTTTGGTGAGTTGCACATTGTAGTTTAATTCAGCAGTACTTTTTGGAGTTTCCTGCCACATTCTCTGTCATTACACTGGCGGTGTACTGTGTTTTACTAGTGTTGATCCAGATCAGTCAGTGCTGTTACACCAGTGGTGATTTGGATCAGTCTGTGCTGTTTTACTAGGGATGATCCAGGTCAGTGCTGTTTTACTAGGGATGATCCAGGTCAGTGCGGTTTTACTAGGGATGATCCAGGTCAGTGCTGTTTTACTAGGGATGATCCAGGTCAGTGCTGTTTTACTAGGGATGATCCAGGTCAGTGCTGTTTTACTAGGGATGATCCAGATCAGTCTGTGCTGTTTTACTAGGGATGATCCAGATCAGTCTGTGCTGTTTTACTAGG
>JACXGK010011668.1:0-15802 GCA_016801125.1 Novumbra hubbsi
TTGGGTTTGGGGTTGTGGTGTAGACTAGGGTTAGCATTGAGGTTTGGGTTAGCGTTGGGTTTGGTGTTGTGGTGTAGACTAGGGTTAGGATTGAGTTTTGGGTTAGCGTTGGGTTTGGGGTTGTGGTGTAGACTAGGGTTAGCATTGAGGTTTGGGTTAGCGTTGGGTTTGAGGTTGTGGTGTAGACTAGGGTTACCATTGAGGTTTGGGTTAGCATTGAGATTAGGCTTGTTGTTTAGACTAGCATTAGCGTTGAGGCTGATCCTTTCTTGTTCGTCCCACTCAGCGTCTCTCTCTCGTCCCTCACACCAAGGTTCTACACCATGTCCATAATGATGGCTGTGGACCTGCTGGGCTGTACCGGCAGCACAGAAGAGAGGGCTGCGCTGCTCCACAAAACCATTCAACTGGCTGCCGAACTCAAGAGTAACCTGGGGAACATGTTCGGCTTTGCTGCTGTGATGAGAGCACTGGACCTACCACAGGTATGGACCAACCCAATTCAGCACACACAGTCAGTAAATACGCACATACAGTACATACTAACAAATGTGGTCTTTCTTTTTGCTGGACTGCGGCAAAAATAATGTTATTTGCGATGGGCAAACTGCCGCGACAACGAACATATTACTCTTGATTTCGATTTACATAGCATAGTTCACATAGGGTAGTGGTTGGCTATTCAACTGTCATTGTTTTATAAAGAAATTAACCACCTATGGAGTGAATGGAGTCATTTGTTAATTATAGGTACTATATAGCTATTAGCCAGCCATCTACAGTAATCTCTAATTTAACTTGTTAAATGTAGAGTAGCAACTGTTATACCTGATGTTGGTTTGGTTGTAAGCTAATGTTGGGAACTAGTTTTGAGATCCATGGAGTTTCTACAAACATTTTGGATTTTCTACTAACTAAGTGGCTGCAAATAACAGGCATTCCCAGCCATACAATGAGAGATGTTGCTTGGATGCTGTAAGCCTGGTGTACTTTTCGTGGCTCCATGGAACGTGCTGGAGATATTATTTCACTGACTGGGACAGGGTTGCTTAGCTGCGGGCTTGGTTGACTGTTCCTCACAACATCTATGTATTTTCCTCCTTTAGCCACTGTGCGTTAAAAAATAATCTAAATCACTATATCTGAAAGTCACCAAAGAAAGTTTCAATACATTTTTGATTACGCATTGTTATACTACGAGCTAGCTAGTTTTATTTCAGTTAGGTAACTGCTCGTCCCATCATGCCCGTTAAAAAAATGCTAACATAGACTAGGCCAGTTAGAAGGCTTGGTGTGTCAAAGAATATACCCAACAAGGGATAACTCGAAGTCTGATTGGTTAAAGAATATGACAATAACCAATATTGTCCACATTTTCTTCAACAGCAGGGGATTCACTCGAAAACAAGGCCCCAGGTAGATAGTCATTTTCCTTTTCTCTTTTCTTTCTCTCTATTTCCTCTCTCTCTCTCTCTCTCTCAGATCTCTCGTCTGGAACAGACATGGATGACGTTGCGCCAGAGGCACACAGAGGGAGCCATCCTCTACGAGAAAAAGCTCAAGCCCTTCATGAAGAACATGAACGATGGCAAAGGTACAGAATCCGGTTCCTCAGACATCAGGGGCATTTACCCAGGGAGACGATTTCTGGTGTGTTGACCAATCATATGATCCATGAACATTTTCTAATATGAAAATATTCACTGTGATTGGTGAACAAATGTTTCAAAGAAAGATCAGAATGAGGCTGCCGGTAGCAACCAGCTAAAGGGAATGAAGACAAAAAAATGAATCGTTGTTGAAGTGTGAACTCTTCTGAGTGCCTCTGCCATGTGTTGTGACTCCCAGGCTACGTTCACATAGGCAGACCTGTTTGGAATCTTCTTTCCACGGATCATATCAGATCTTTTTTAAGAGTAAAGAAATCAGTGGAATAAAGATAAGGATTGGGCTGTCTCCTTCAGAGTAGTTATATAGTATTGAATGCTTGGGTATATCTGACTCACTCTCCGTGTGTATGTGTTTCTTAGAGAGCAGTGTGCTGTCCAACACAACGTTCCCTCACGTCATCCCTCTGCTGGCTCTGCTGGAAAGGGGTGTGGCGGTGGGGGAGGGGTTAGGGGCTGGAATAGAAGCCTGGGAGAATGCAGAGGCGGGGGTTGACGTGGTGATGTCACACCTTGAGGCAGCCAGGACCATCGCTCACCACGGTGGGCTGTACCGCACCAACGCTGAGACCAAACTGCAGGGTAAGGGATCGGTGTGTGTGTGATTTAGGTATATATGTACATCCTCACAACTCCCGGCAAAGATGGTGAAATCAGTCCCCACAAGGTTTTTTTTGTCAGGTCCTCACTGGGGAGAATAGGATGTCCATGTTAGAGGTTAGCTACGGGATGTATTTTTTTTACTTATAGGTGTTAGCATTTGAGGTTAAATTTAGGGTCTGTTTTTAGGGCTAGGTTAAGATTAGGATTAGTTTAGCACAGGGGGATAAGGAACATGGATTTCTGGGTAGAAAAAAACAAGCATGTGGGTATTTCTGACTTAACTATATAAGAGACACAAATTTCCCAAACTGGTTAAATCAGAAAAAGGGTTAGGGTTAGTGCCTACTTTGAATGTTAAATTTAGTTTATGGTTAAAATTAAGGTGTAGATATTAGAGAGCTAGGTTAACTTTAGGCATATATGTTAGGTTATTGAAGTTACGTTTAGGTTAAGGGTAAGGTGGGGGATTACAGTCAGGAAATCCGAGGATCTCTTTTGAAAATCATAGACTTACTCAATCTCCATTGGAAGTGCATTATTCCAGCGATAGGATTAATCTTAACCCAGGTCTGAGAAACCAGGCCTGGGGTATAATAGTGTATGAATAGTGTGCTGTGTCAGATGTATTGCCATGGTTATGTACTGAGCACTAAGGCCCTGTCTAAAGAGCGGCTTGTGTACATCGATCTGTTTACTGAGGAATGACTGTAGTGTTCTGTTACATATGAAGTTGCTATGCAACATGTGTGTGGCGCCATGTGCGCATGAGCGTGTTCACTATGATGTCTGTTC
The DNA here is from genome assembly GCA_016801125.1 of Novumbra hubbsi. Taxonomy (NCBI): domain Eukaryota; kingdom Metazoa; phylum Chordata; class Actinopteri; order Esociformes; family Umbridae; genus Novumbra; species Novumbra hubbsi. The sequence continues at coordinate 3,063 of JACXGK010011668.1, forward strand.
ACCATGATGCCTGTTTACCATGATGTCTGTTCACCATGATGCCTGTTCACAATGATGCCTGTTCACCATGATGCCTGTTCACTATGATGCCTGTTCACCATGATGCCTGTTCACTATGATGCCTGTTCACTATGATGCCTGTTCACTATGATGTCTGTTCACTATGATGTCAATTATATTTTGTTGACATTGAAATAATGATTGAGGCTTGGTATTGTTTGGAGTTGATGGTTAACAGCATGTGTATCACTTTGTTGTTATGGATTATGCCCTTGGCCATGTCTGGGTGGGATTTCTGTAGCCTTTTTAACTGCCATGGGTATTCTGCAATGCTTCTGATATCACCCCTCTTTGTCTCCTCCTCTTCCACTAGGCTTCCAGGAGAGAGAAGAGGTTCTGGAGATCTTCACGACAGATTTCCAGATGAGGTTGCTATGGGGAAGCAGGGGTTCAGAGGGCAGCCAATCAGAACGCTACGAGAAGTTCGACAAGGTCCTGACCGCTCTTTCCCACAAGCTCGAACCACCTGTACGCCACAGCGAGCTATAGCACCCATAGACCCTAACACCCCTTTATAAAATACAATTACTCACAGTGGTACAGTCTGTCTTTTCTTTATGTTGCCTTAAGGCACGTTGATTCGGAATAGTCCAATGTGAAATGGGAGGAGCTGGCTCACCGGGAAAAGCAAGAGACTGGTTGGAGGAGGAGAATTACTGTTGGCCCGAAAGTTGCATCTCAATGTACATCCCCAGGAAAGCACAAAGGGCTTTTCCACAGCTTCTCGACAGGGAAGTAGGGTGTCCCATCCATCTGCAATGTACAGAAAACTATGGTGTGAGCCGAGGGTCAAATAGCTGTGATGGAAGGGGGCTGTTTTCACTTGCACCTGCCTTTTCTTTATGCTACCTGTTATAGCCACATCGTTGTGTCACTCACTTAAAAAGACAGTAACATTTAACACAATGTGCTTGTACATCAAGACACCTGATCTGTATTACCATTAAGTGATGGTAGCATAACCATAGCCACATGGAACAAATAGATGTGCATTAGCCTCGAATGCAAAAGTTACCACTCACATTTCTATTTTCAGATAAAGCGATAAGGTTTCGGAAGATTTTCAAAGTCAAGTCAGATAATTTTTTATGAGGGCTGTGATGTCATACAGAGAACCCAGCAGAGCAGTCTTTGTCTTACATTGTAAACACTGAGAAATACGTTCAAATGTCGCTAAATCATGTAAACCAAAATTCGTGCCACAAATTTCAATTGAATATTTAGCCTACTTACAAACAAATCATTTATTATGTTACTATCCGACTAGCCTACTAGCTAAGTTTTTCATGTTGTCCTGGCATGACTCAGCCAATGCGTTGCACACATAGTTGGCTAACTGGCTAATTTCCAGCTGCAATAGCATACTGAGCCGTAAATTAAGCAACACTTTCAAAATATCCCACTTAAAATAATGAACTCAGTTAGCAAAATGCTATGATGTTTTCTTTGTCAGCAAGATCACATCATAGCATGGTGTACCAAAGGCTCACAAATATTTTTCATGCTTTTGGTCTGGAAAATGGCCCAACTTTGATGACTCACAGTGTTGTCTGGGACATTAAGAGCCCAATATACAATATGTACTGTATATGAAAATTATGCACATTTATGTAATCCAGAGGTAAAGGCTTCAGATATGTGGAGTAGTAGTACTCATCTCAATGGGTTCTCATTATGATGTTGACAGTATGTGGTTATTTGCAAAGATCAGTTGGTAAATTTTTCCTAAACATAACTATTTTTGGAGTACTAGATAATCATCATGTCGAAAACAAGGTTATTATGTCTTTGACCACACTGCTTTGTGGTTAGTAATGAAGTAATGCTACCTAGCATTTCAAATGAGGAGTTGTGGGTTATAGAATGTTCTTTTAAAGGCTTTAATGGTTGCCATTCACATTCATATGTTGAACATCTTGTACAGACAGACAGTCACGTATCTACTCCAACACACATCATAAAGTCAATTTTGCCAAATCACATCAACTGTCTAAGCCTTAGACAGTTGATGTGATTTGGCAAAATTGACTTCATAAGGCAAAATGCACCTCTGCCAAATGTTTTGTATGTGCACTGTTCAGAGGCAGTCATAATAGTTTTATCGAGGGCTTTAAAAAAAAAGAAGAATTGCACTCTTCTGTTTCTGGCACGTCATACATTTTTCATATTGTTCTGGTTTAGTTTGAGTGCTATTTGGTAGCCCTTATTTTATTGCGTGCTCTTCTGGGAAACATTCCTCTACCTATTTCTAGTATGTCATTAATGTTTCATATGTCTCCTTTCCAATTGTTGTACACCAGTTGAGCATGCTTGCCTTGCTACTGTCCATTTGTCAAACACACACACCCTTAGAAATACCCCCAAAGCACTCTGTGAATTATTACACTTCGGGCATATTTATTACTTTTGTGACTGTACTGTTTACTTACTTTGACTTCTTAAAAGTATTTGGTACTTGGCATTCCAAATACTAATGATTTCATCGCTATTTTATGCTGGACAGACTTTTTTGTCATGGTCATATAACATAGTAGAGCCATTACTGTTGCCACAGGATTCAGGTTTTAACCGGCGTGAATGAATGTGCTTCAGTCTGAAAGTGATCCAGAATGTTCTCAGGGCAGAATGGAGGGCCACTCAGACCTAGCCTGGTTCCAGATCTCGTACGTAGCTGTCAGCCAAAAGTACCCTGGGAATATGCTAAAACAGCACAAATAGATGTGGAATCAGGCTACCTCAGACCCCCTCCAGGACTGTGTAATGTATGTGTGTGGTTGCGTATGTAAGGTGTGTATTTAAAATGTTATGGACAAAGTGGTCAAATGTAATATAGGCAATTCTCTAATCATGAAATGCTTTCGGTTCACATCATCATAACATTTTACAGATGCGTTATTTAGTAGAATTTCATGTAAAATGCGACATGAGGGCTTAAAGGAATCAGACATCTTCCAAGAAACTGTACATTGTGACATATTGATCAAAGTAATACCTGGCAACTTCCTCCACCTACTCTTAAGCAGTGTAACGGTAAACATACAAAAGCACTATGATCATGATGTGTTTTGGTAAGTGTCTTCTAAATTATTTCCAATCAATAATGTATTTAGGCCTGAGAGAACAGACTCTCAGATCTATGCAATCCCTTTAATTAATACATTCATAAATCAATTCAAGGCCTGAGTCTCTTAGAACAAGCCACATAAACTTTGTTTCCCCCGACAAAGTGAATTGCGTGAGGGCCAGAAACTCATACACCTCAGGTCGTATTCTTCAGTCGCCAAAAGCAAGAGAACAGTCCAAAACATGGAGTGTTTTAATTATCTTTACCAAGATGTATCACTAATGTTGGTATTATGTTTCAAAACATTGCTATGGTGTTCCTTGGTGATTATGACTCCAGTCAGGGCCATTGAGTGTAAATGAGGGGACAGCCAAAGTTCAACTACCCCTTCTGTCCAGTAGAGGGCATTCTTTTCAGGCAGCAAGGAACCCCACAGTGAAAATTGAATTGAAGCTTTTAAATTTAATCTTCTTTTTGTGTTTTTGAGATTATGAATGAAACCTACTGGTTTAGGAATTATTTGATGATGTGTCATGTTGTTTCGTCTCAACTTCTGTTGTACAGATTACATGTTTAACGTTTACTTGTTGTAAATAGTCACCCTAGAATGATGAACCTGTATATCTTAAAGACAAAAAACTCCCACGTTCGTGACCCCTATGTTTTTTAAATGTACTGTACATAACTGTTCACTTTTTTTTCCAATAAAATAAAGCTTGAGTCAATGTTGAGTATGATGTGATTCTATCCCCCGGCACTAGATGGCAACACTGGCTTACTGACACTGAACTTTGAAAGCCATCCTGGACTTGCTCCTTGTCATGCTATTTGTACACTGGTTCAGCAGCTTCACAAAGAAGCTTGGAAACATGAATGCAGTTGAATGCAAACTTCTGACTTTTACCTGGTTTCATTCCAAGGAGAGTGTGCATTGCTGGCTTTTCATTAATGTCATACGAACTGCGAAACGTCTGTGTTTGGTTGTGTGTGCGCGCACATTACATCAATGTATGTGCACCTGTTCTGAGACTACTGAGCATGTGCACTGTGGGTAAGGGGCAGGAGTATTAGATAACAGGGGGTGGCGTCCGGCTGACGTGATTATGCACTCAGGGCGGGGACAAGATGGTGGAGATGGGAGTGAAAAGCACAGGCCGAGCTGTGTGCGCATTCACATAGCAGCACACAGATGTTCCGGTCCAGATTGGAGTCAGCGCCAGGCAGTTTTGGGTCATGTCAGTGTCAGGCAGAGAAGGAGCTCCAAGGTACCGTCCGGCTCAGTGACACGTCCCCGCCCCTCGGACCTGACGAGACAGACACTGCCATCGATGTCCCCCGTGAGTCACTCTCCGTCCTCCCCCCAGGTCCCCATCCTCTCCATCCCGCCCCGACGGGACAAAGACACGGCCAGGCTGTCTCTCTCCCGTCGCCGGGTCGGGAGGCTGAGAGACAACCACACGTTCCTATCGCGTCGCTCTGGATATCAAAAATGCTGATGGGAAATTCATGTTAACAAGTATGTCTACCTTGAGGAAGCGATTCCCCCCCCCTATTCATTACATGAGCTATATGTAGCAATAGGCCTGCATGTGTGACATCAATTAGTTCAACTAGCAATTGGAATATATTTGGGTTGTTTACCTACATTCAATTCCAGGTAGGAATTACATAGGTAATTACCTTCTTTCGAATAATTTTCTGGATCAGATTATCCACGTTTTTACTTACTTACTTGTGTTAAATAGGTTACTACACGTTCTGTGGACAAAGTTATTTCTTCTTGTAGTCTGTGACTCATAACATATACATACTTACATGCATATGATCATTTTGATTGGATGGCAGTATTTTAGTCTTTAGCAAAACACGGTTCATTCTTTAATTTCTCCATGTCCAGTCCCACACTTGGGACTCTTCCCCTACAAAACCTATCCCTATCCTCGACAATTCACTACTAATCTAATCCTCTGTGCCTCTTTTCACGGGCAAATCCATTGTGTTCTCCATTGTCAGCCGTCCATGTGTGACATAGCGCATGTCTGTGGCAGTATATCAGAGGATTGATCAAGCCTCATTCATCCCAGAGCCTCCACGATTGTGTCGTGTTTATATCAGCTCAATGTATCATCCCAAAATGCCTCCTATCCCACATGAATGATAAACGACTTTGAGAGACAATATAAGTGTATGTTCACAACAAGAACCAGAACCCATATGCATAAAGCGTAAAGTGCTAATCTAGGATCAGGTCCTCGTGTCCACGTAATCTCATTCATTATGATCTAAAAGAGAAACGTAAGCTTGGATCGGCTTTATAAACACAGGCCTGGGCTGTGTATAGATGTTCCTGGGATCAGTGTGGCGGGACGGATTGTGACAGCAGAGGAAGAACTCATACAAGCTTAGCATTAATGGGGAGTGTCATCACTCTGATGGGTTAATAGGAGTATGGTAATTGTTGGCTACTAAATCTACCGGGACCCCTAGTAGCCCCCCCCGGCACATACATGCCACGCGTGGCCCACATGGTCTGCACCATTTCAGAAAATCACCAAATTTAAATCCCCTAATACACTGCAGTTGAAAGACTCGGGTCACAGTTGAAATCAGGTACATTTGAATTCAAGCCAATTTTGGATTATCTCGAAGTCCCATTTTAGTGAATAACAGTTGGTTTGAATGGAAATAACATGCATCCAGATGAGCGGGGTACAAGACTTCCTTACAGTCACAAACGGTGTAGGCGCACGCGCACTGGTCCACTGCACACTCTCACAGTGTGGTAGCCACGGCAACCCGGGGTCCAATCGATTCCGCTACAATCTCGCCACATCTAGTAGGTCTGGAAACATCTCCTCTCCTATTCGAAACATGTCACTTTCTAAAAAATTATGTCTCTGATGTGCTGTTGAAACGATAGAATTTTCCCGGCTCTTGGATTGAATCTTGTAACCGCTGAGCTTTCTGTCACCTTCATTCCCATGTAGTTATGTAGTCTTACTCATCATAGCAATTTCAACAACTCTACATAGCTGAATTTTCCAATGTATTTTGGGGCATTTCATGCATTATTGACAAAGGCCAGTGAGACAGATGGAAAGAGGGTGCTCCAACAGAACCATGCTTATATGAACAGAGAGGGTGCTCCAACAGAACCATGCTTATATGAACAGAGAGGGTGCTCCAACAGAACCATGCTTATATGAACAGAGAGGGTGCTCCAACAGAACCATGCTTATATGAACAGAGAGGGTGCTCCAACAGAACCATGCTTATATGAACAGAGAGGGTGCTCCAACAGAACCATGCTTATATGAACAGAGAGAGGCAACACCACCCTAGGCCATGATTCAATTTGGAATTAATGCACACTTTCTGAATTGACTGGAGTCAAGCCCAACCTTGCTTATCGCTATTACTGCTAAATAAGTAACAAATACGCAATTAGTATGATCTATACACGGCCTACATTATATGTTTACTTTAGTATTGGAACAAACAAAGTGAGAGACAGATCCGACACTTTCCTTAAATGACCAAATGTAACATCTGCCTTCATAATTCCAGGCCCCTGAGGGACCTGCCTGTCTAGCCTCTCCTGTGTGACCATAGGTCAGTCTCAGGTCTGCCATTGACGCCCCTCATCGTGCCTCCTCGCCCGCCTCACGAGTCCACCCAGCCCCAGCACCCGGACCTCCTCATTACCACATGAATAGCGCCTGGAAACGGCAACTGAAGCCTTGGACGCCAACAGAAGGCAGGAGATTTGCAATTCAATCTCCCCCACCCAAATCGGGACAGGCCTGTCACCAATATGACAGAGGACGGTGGGGGGGGGCATCCCCCACACGCACCCTGCTACCCCCCCCCCCTCACACTCACATATATATGCATACATATACACACTCACATTGAACTTTAGCAAAACGTCATGTATGAGTTTTCCTGTTTCTCCGCGTGACACTGCCCTGTTTACCATAATGACGTTAGCATTGTTCCCTTGATCAGGAGAGTCCATTTGCCGGGCTGGCCATTGGCTCTGACTCATCGTTTGGCGTTCAGTAAAGGGACAAAGGAAATCCAATTATTTCCAATGTGAAGTCTTATTGGGTCATTTAATGATCAGTAAGTGCTATTTTAGTGTTACGCGATCGTGAAAAGAAAAGAACGTGTCCATTTTTCGCTACTCTGATAAACGGAGAGACAGGTTTCCTCAGAGCTGCCCTCCTCACTAAGTACCACAACTTAAAAGCCTGTCAAGGTTTCGCTGGATCCCGGTGGCAACTCAATTATGAGTATGACGAAATCTGGGTCACATGTTCCTATTCTCCCCTTTCGGTGACATTCAGTTTGTCCGACAGGTTTTGGTAGAGTTCAAGGACATTCACCCTCTGATATATGCATACTTGTCGTTTCACCGGGAAGTTACCCGAAGCAAGAGTAACAGAAAATCAGAATGCACTGTGATGAGGAGGCTCTCGTGGGGCGATGGAGGCTCCAACCCAGCGGGGCATGACCGCCGCGCCTCAGACGGCTGCTCCACTGGGGGACAACTTAGACTGGTTTTGAGGTATTGCCACACAACACCTGTTTGTCTATTGTTTCATCCAGCAGGATTGACCACAAAGATAGTAACCTCCCATTGACAGTGGTAGAGGGTTTGGGTCCACTGGTAACTTTGAGGCGGCCTGACATGGTATCATTCAAAGATTGAGGAAGTAACAAGAAGGGGCAGTTGTTGTCCACTGTTCTGGCTTCTGGCTTCTGGCCAGCCCTGGCCCCATCTTCTCCCCCAGAATCCCCACGCAGGCCTCTCCATAGAGATGAATAGAAAACCCAATCTGGCGCACATGCGTTTTAGTAGTGACATGGGTTTATACTGGCTGGTAAAAGTTATTTTTTTGTTTATTTTGGGACAAGACTTCTGGAAAAGATGGGTCGTGGTGATGATGTTTGGATACACTGTGAATCCCAACCCAGTGACTCCCACCCCCCCCCCCCCCCCCCCGCGCGTTGTCCTCACCCTGAAACTCTCATTTTAGAAGAGATAAGCCTCAGTAGCAAATAAACTAAATTACCTGGGGATTACTCTCATAAAGGCTACATCGTCGCACATTAGCAAGAAGAGAGTTAGGGTTATCAGAATCTCAGTTAAAATTGCCTATAGTCCAGGACTACACATGTGTTTCTGTAAAATCTGCCATAATTTTCATTCCCTCAACTGGTTGCTTCCGATTGGTTGCAATTGTGCCATCAAGACAATGTCTATCTTTTAGACATTTACTGTTCCAGAGCAATAGCATGTTAGTATCCCAATCTTTTGCCATATCTGAATTATTTCTCGACTGTACAAATCACAGTACCTAGACCTAGAGTATAATTTAAACAATGTGATCATGCCAGGGTTGTTCAAACCAGTGGTTCAATATACATGTTTTAAATGCCTGCTTTGTTGCAATCGAGCAGATCCTATTGTAGGTTTGCATTATTGCACATTTTGCATTGTTCTGGCAGGTTGCTTCCTTGTGTTCTTTAACATGAACATATGTACCATTTCTATTTGCTCTACATGTTTTTCCAACTGCTTTTTGTTTAAGAATGGCTATAGGCATTTCAAGTATTCACTCCAGAATACCAACTAACAGTGAAGCCTTCATTGTAGTCTCTGGTAATTAGCTCATCTTTAGGATAATGAGATGTGAAATGTACAATAATACGACTTGGTAAAGTAATTAAAGTACAGTTAAAGGAAGACTAAAATAGCTTTTGCTGTGAGCTAATGCACTATGGCAAAATGAGTGATCCTCTTTCTGATGCTATCTTAGTTTTTATTCATGATTGGCTGGATGGAGGTTATTAATGACCACACGTTGATCTCTGACATCACCATCCCTGGTACCCATGACACCATGGCTCTCTATGGAGGCCCAGCAGTAGAGTGCCAGGCCTGGGATCTGTGGGATCAGCTGAGGGCTGGAATACGTTACCTGGACCTTAGGGTTGTTGCCTTAGAAAACAAGCTCTATATCAAAGAAGGAGGCATCTCTCAACAGAGGTTGTTCAGTGTCCTTGACCCAATCAAAGCCTTTCTGTCTGAATTCAAAAGTAAAAGTGTTCTCATTAAAATGAAGTCTGGTCTGTTCAATACAGATGATGTTGAGAAGTAAGTTGGGAAAATACTAAGTATAGCTAAGGCCAGAGGAAAGGTGTACTTATTCAGGCATCTAGCTTTGAGCTTGGTGTCCCACTCTTGGAAACAGACAGCAAGGGTGAGTATATATGGCCAAATGTTTTGAGAATGACAGAAATATAAATTTTCACAAAGTTTGATGCCTCCAGAATCTCATGACAAGTGATCAGATGAATTGCAATGTCCCTATTTGCAATGAAAATTAACGTTATCCCAAAACAAAATCTCCACTTCATTTCTGCCCTGCCACAAATGACCAGCTGACATCATGTGGGGTACAACAAAACCCCCAAATCTCTGACAAATTCCAAGCATTGATTATGCAAGAATGGCCTGCCATCAGACAGGATGTGGCCCAGAAGTTAATTGATAGCACGCCATGGCGAATTGCAGAGGTCTAGAAGAAGAAGGGTTAACACTGCAAATATTGACTTTTTGCATGTACATAATGCAATTGTCAATAATAGCCTTTGACAGTTATGAAATGCTTGTAAATATACTCCAGTATACCATAGTGACAAAATGCAGCAAACTTTGTGTAAACCAGTACTTATGTCATTCCCAAAACTTTTGGTCACGGCATGTGTTGATCATATTGCAGACAAGCAGATAAAAATGATCAAACAGAGGCTGCATGCTGTTTATTTGATGAAATCCAGTCCATACGCTACGCTACTTGATTGCATTCTCCCTAAGTAACATCCATGATTGCTGTGAGCCATGGTATCGCAGTAGACTCTTTAACGACACTAATATTGCACTTTGTCTCTGTTTGCTTAACATTAGAATAGCTTATAGCAGCTGGTTTCCTTGTTTTTTTCCTTTATTTGAGCTTGCTAACATGATCTTCCAAATAAGAATAGTTTTGATAGTATTTGTAGCTTGCTTAACTTACAACTTCATAAATATTTGCTCATTTCAGCAAAAAACAACACAACTTTGTGTGCTGCGCTGATTATTAGCTTACCTATTTTCTTTCAAATGATGTTTGACTGGCTAGCCTAGCTATTTTAGCTAGCTAAGCTAATGTTGACCATCTTCATATACTCTACGCATTTGAACACAAAACACAATTTTCTTTACTAGTGGTACAATACTTATACCATATTCCGCTACAATTAGTTAGCTAGCTAAGAATGTTAGTTTTCATTACTGGCAAAGATGGTATGATGCCTTCCTTATCAAAGAATGTTTTCCACATATTTGTTATGAGAATTGAATAGTCGATAGAGGAATATTTGTTTAGACATCTTATTTTGGCTCAACGGTGCAAGCACATTTAAATTCAAATGTTGTCCTTATAAGTCATAATGTGAAAAGGCCTATATTTTCCATAAATAACTTACCTCACAAACAAATTTCAGCGCCAAATGGTCACAAAATAGCAAGGTTCTCTATGGATGTGTCATGTCCTGGATTCGGGCCCCTAGCCATCTCTGTGCTTTGGGGCTCCCATTCAGGGCATGGCACATCAAGAGGCCTCTAGCCATCTCCATGCCATTGTAAGATCCCCAGTCAGAGCAGCTGCATTCAGTTGACTCTGATTGGGGAGCCTACTTAGGTTAGTTTTGCACCACACCCGGTGTGGTTTATTGTTTGTGTTTGCACACAGCTTCACGGTTTGTCTTTTGTTTAATTCCTATACTCAGTAGATACGCTACACGTTATTTGTATATTGTTTTATGTTTGTTTAAACCTTTCATTTGACGTTTACAGTACTGTTAGTTTGTATCTGTTTGTTTTATTGGATTAAATCACCTTTTGTTTGAAACATGTCTGCTTTTGGTTCTGCCGCACACTACAACCGTGACAGAATAAACCACCATCAAGAACCAGCGACATTCGACGAGCAGCGTTGGGGGAGAGAGCAGTACACCTGGTTGGGGGACTGGGGATCCGACTCTCTCTCCTCTGACGATTCAGGGGCGGAATATGAGGACTGGGATCTCCCGGATTATGATCCAGGCTGGGGTGTCAACAGGGGGTGGACAAGTCCACCTTCAACCCGAGTTCCATGGGTTACCTCGGCACCCAGCATGGCCGCATCCCAGGGTCGCCCCCAAATGTTTTTTGGCGGGGGGCTATCAGGGCTTCCTGTGGTGCCATGGCTGGTACCTGAGGGGAGATCCAGGCAGTCCGAGTATCTGTCCCTGTCTCCCTGGGAAGGGAGCAGGCTAGCCAGGCATCCCGGGTTGGGGCCTGGTAAACAGGCAGCCCGTAGGAAAGCGCCTGCTCGTCGCACCACCGGTGCCAAGGGTCCTGGGAAGCGAACAGCTGTCGCTCCAGGGCCCTCAAGGAATAACACCGATGCCAGAGCACCTGCTCCACGACTGGTCCACGTCCCAGCACCTGCTCCACGTCCGGCCCTCGTCCCAGCACATGCTCCACGACCGCCCCACGTCCCAGCACCTGCTTCACGTCAGACCCCGTGTCTCGGGACCTGCTCCACGACCGGTCCACGTCCCAGCACCTGCTCCACGTCCGGCCCTCGTCCCAGCACATGCTCCAAGACCGCCCCACGTCCCAGCACCTGCTTCACGTCAGACCCTCGTCTCGGCACCTGCTCCACGACCGGTCCACGTCCCAGCACCTGCTCCACGTCCGGCCCTCGTCCCAGCACAAGCTCCACGACCGGCCCACGTTCCAGCACCTGCCCCACGTCAGACCGTGGTCGTTCCGGCTCCAGCCCAGAGACATGTTCCGGCTTCAGCCACACGGGTCAGTCTCCCGTGTCCTGCCCCCAGGGTCAGCTTCCCGTGTCCTGCCCCCAGGGTCAGCTTCCCGTGTCCTGCCCCCAGGGTCAGTCTCCCGTGTCCTGCCCCCAGGGCCAGCTTCCCGTGTCCTGCCCCAAGGGTCAGCTTCCCGTGTCCTGCCCCAAGGGTCAGCTTCCCGTGTCCTGCCCCCAGGGTCAGCTTCCCGTGTCCTGCCCCCAGGGCCAGTGTCCCGCTCCCTGCCCCGAGGGCCAGTGTCCCGCTGCCTGCCCCGAGGGACAGTGTCCCGCTGCCTGCCCCGAGGGACAGTGTCCCGCTCCCTGCCCCGAGGGCCAGTGTCCCGCTCCCTGCCCCGAGGGCCAGTGTCCCGCTCCCTGCCCCGAGGGCCAGTGTCCCGCTCCCTGCCCCGAGGGCCAGTGTCCCGATCCCTGCCCCCGGGGCCAGTTTGCAGTGCCCAGCTGAGACGCCGCCGTTGCAGTGCCCAGCTGTGACGCCGCCCCTGATGTGCCCAGCTGTGACGCCGCCCCTGATGTGCCCAGCTGTGACGCCGCCCCTGCAGTGCCCAGCTGTGACTCCGCCCCTGATGTGCCCAGCTGTGACGCCGCCCCTGATGTGCCCAGCTGTGACGCCGCCCCTGCAGTGCCCCCTGCGGAGCCGCCGCCGCTGCCGCCCCCTGCGGAGCCGCCGCCGCCCCCTGCGGTGCCCCCGCCACTGC
>JACXGK010011669.1:0-15622 GCA_016801125.1 Novumbra hubbsi
GATGGATGGATGAACAGAGACAGAGGTGTGGATGGATGGACTGAGACAGTGGGATGGATGGATGGACAGAGACAGTGGGATGGATGGATGGACTGAGACAGTGGGATGGATGGATGGACAGAGACAAGTGGGATGGATGGACAGAGATAGTGGGATGGATGGATGGACTGAGACAGTGGCATGGATGGACAGAGACAGTGGGATGGATGGACAGAGACAGTGGGATGGATGGACTGAGACAGTGGGATGGATGGATGGACAGAGACAGTGGGATGGATGGACAGAGACAGTGGGATGGATGGACAGAAGAACGTGTGAATGTCTTTTTACGATTGTCCGACCATTGTCCATTCAGGAAGCCTGTCTTGTGAACCCTATCATCGGGGAAATCGTAGCAGATGCAAGCTTCCCCGTTGATACCAGGCTGATATGTCCGGACTTACAGAGAGCGAGCTCTCTTCCTCCATTCCTGCCCGCTTGCCTTCAAGACCCCTCCACTGTGATTTTCTACTATAACTAGGGTTGTTTACTCCCCCAACCCCCACGGACTCACACAAAGACATTAAAAAATGTTTTATTGTTATGGTGAATTCCATACAGACATAAGAAACCTATGGGTGAACATCGGCCGGAGACCTACGGGAGAAGGGTTTTTATTTCTAATACCAAAGCTACTTCGTCACCCGATGTAAAACACGTGCCTTCCAATCCTAGCTCTCCAATTCCGGCATCAAATCAATTGATTACGAAAAGGCTATGGTCTGTCGACATCTTCTGAAGTTCCCGTAGCGGTTTACCATTAGCCTATATTATTGTTGGGCTTGGATTTACAATTGCATTACGTTGCTGATTGGCATGCGTGGTTTCAAACAGAAGCGCCGTTTCGCCTTATCCTACTGAAAATGTGAGTTTAAGATTGCTGCATTGTTGTGGTTGCTGTTCCGGGGAGAGAGTATGGATGTGAGGCAGCGTGTATGCGGTTGATGCTCTAACCATCGCGCCGCTCACTGTTAAGTGGGCATTAAACCAGGCATTCTCCGCTATTTGACATCATGCATGATCTTCTTCACTGAAACCACCAGAGCTGGCTATGTTAGCGGTGGGGTTGTAAGATTTGGACTGGTAGGATTTACAGGATCCGGTGGAAAGGGACGCAGGGTGTTCGGCAGATAACTTAACAGCATCTCCGAGAAGCAGCGGACGTTTTGTTGCACTGGCATTTGATTGAACCGCTCCGGAAACACATCCTGTCACAAATTACATTCAGCCGTGGTCATTATTTGGACGGGAGTTGATTTTACAGTAAGACACACCAATTTGAGCTGCAGGAACAGTTTCTTGAGTGGGGGGGTCGGCATATATTGAATATATGCGCTTGGTGCGTAAATGTAGGACTCTATTGGACGTATGCTTGAGATATCACATGGGCAATTTGAATGGAAACTGAGCGCGAAACAATCAGCCTTAGTCGGGAGGTGTTGAGAATAATGTCCTGGTAGCCTCGACGGTATTATTTTGTTGTGGACTGTGTGACGCAATATTTCAAACGCCCTGGATGAGGAACATTGGCATCCACGCGTAGAAGGGCGTGAACTCACAGTCAGCCTACCCACCGTACTTCCCGGGTGTTATAGCAACCCCTCCTCAACCAGTACTTATTACTTTCCTTTCCTTCACACGGCGGAGGCATAACCTGGTCATGGATCTCAAAGCGGAATCCGAAGAGATGGTGGAGTCTTTCAAACAGCCGGCGCCTATTGAGGTTTTTGCCAGCAGGTCTACTCTCCACGGAATCTCCCACATGTTCAGCTATGAACGGATCTGCGTCAAGCGGTGCCTATGGATCCTGTTCTTCCTGGGTTCGCTCGGGTTTCTAGTGGTGGTGTGCGTGGACCGGGTCCAGTTCTACTTTGAGTACCCCCATATTACTAAGCTAGACGAGATATCGGCTTCGCTAATGGTCTTCCCCGCTGTCACCTTCTGCAACCTGAACTCGTTTCGCTTTGGCCGGGTGACGCGCAACGACCTGTACCACGCTGGAGAGCTCCTCGCGTTACTCAATGGAAGGTGAGTGCTTGTGTGTTGCTTCTGTGGGTACCCTAAAAACACCTGTTTGATCTAATTTGTGTGACTAGATGATATGTAGAGCATTGGTATTTTCCTTTCCGACAAAGTCTGAAGTTTAAATGTAACTGTATTCTTTTGATAACAGGGTAAGAACATGTTACAACAGGGTAAACAGCCAAGTGCCTATACCAACTGTCAAGCTTATTTCTAATAAATACATTCTTACAGTCTTTATGGACAATGAATGGGCTGTAGTCCCATTAAAAAAAGTGAAACTTTTAAAACCATGCATTGGTCTTGATACATGGATCTTCATTTCAGTAGCTTTCACAAGGCAGTACCTGTGTGTGTAAATATGTGTGAGTTTGTGGGTAGAGTCTAATATGTGCCAGCATGCTACAGTCATTACTTAAGATGAATTCTGAAAAGCATAGCTTTTACTGTTATTTCTCACCCACCTCGGCACACTCTGATTTCAAAAGGTCCTGTCATGCTTTCTGAAAGTAAACCTGAAGCAGGTGAACCACAGAAATACAGCAGTCAGCAGTTTCCCTTAAATGGCCTTAAATATGCCTGATTCTACCGGAGTGTTGGAGCACATTATTAATATGACCTGTTATTCTCTCCACCATCGAATGTATTTGAATATATGAAAAACCCCCAACCATATTGGGCACTTCGAGCTAAATATGCCGTTTTATTTAGCATCTGTTATTTATTGAGAGTAGGACCTGACTGTGCTGTACATTGTCCATGCAGAATGTTTAAAGGAACATTTATATTCCATCAAAATTGGATTGTTCCAGGGAGCTGTGTTTTCTCCTCCGCTTGATTTGGAGATGAAAAGGTTCCACAAGCAGCATGGTGGACTCATCATATTCAGAAATCACGATCAAGCGTCCTTATAATATTAACACGTAATCGTCCTCATATCTTCTGACATCCTTTTCACTTTGCCCTCAACATTTTCATTGGGGTCAAAAGGCAAGGCAATTGTGCAGGTACCAACTCAACCAACCACTGAATTTGAATCATTCCAATGGACAGTCCGTATTAGATTGATACTTAACATTGGACATTGAAAGCCGTTGAGCTGAAGTGTGCTGGGCAACAGGGGCTAGGGTCTTCACCTTCTCAGCTCGGGAATTGGATCCAGTGGCCCAAACTATTCCCGCCCACTGGCCCAACACTCTGACTAACAAGATACCTGCCACCTGCCGGACATTCAGAGGATCAAGCCTGATGGGGATTTTCCACAGTTATGCTGACACAGATTATTGCAAATCAAAACCAATGCTCACAAAGTTGAACCATGTGTATTTCTCCTCAGGACCACAGTGAACTATTTCATCAGAATAGTTTGCTACAATTTCTGTAGAAATACGATGTGCCGAGGAATTGGTTTAGTGTAGTCCTGGGCGATGTAATGTCTCCAGACTATGTTAATACAATTCCCATTGAACACAAGAAAGCAATCTAGTATTATGATAACAGATCCAAATACTGGGATTACCGATCCAATTCCCACACATACCTATCTGTTGTTGGAAGTTCATTTGATGTGGGATTTCCTTTCAATTTCACACCTTTCACATCTTTTCCCATTTCTCCATCACTCTTTATCTTTCCCTTGATAAACGGCAAACATGGCCGCAGACATAAAAGGGCTATTTACTTTCACAGACACTTATTTCAATGATTGCCATCGCTGCCTGTACTGTGGGAATAAGCAGTAATATATTCCAGTTAGGAAGGGGAGAGGGTGGTGTCAGAATGTTCAACTGATACATTCTGGAATAGCACATTACATCCCATATTACCTTACCTATTACATCACATATAACATTACCTATTACATCCCATATTACCTTACCTATTACATCACATAAAACATTACCTATTACATCACATATACCATTACCTATTACATCACATATAACATTACCTATTACATCTCGTATTACCTTACCTATTTGAAAAAAAACACAAAGCTTTGTAAAGAAACGACAATCTAGAATAACACACGATGTATCGTCTTTGTGGATGTTAGTCTTATAGTTCGGGAAAAATTGGGCTTTGTGCTTTGTGCCAGTGTACATTATACAGTGTGCAGTGTACTGTGTACAGTGCATAGTGTACTGTGTGGTAGATTCATTTTCTCTCCATACACACACACTAACACGGTCGGTCATAGAATATACCAAACCCCTTTGCTGCACATCATCTGTGTGTATTTTTAGCGTATTGATCCACACAGCTATTTTACTTAAGGGCCTCTAAAAAACACTACCTCTGTGGCAACAGGCTACATAAAAGGTCCCCCGTACAATCTCATACAGTCTTTCTCTACCCCACTTTTTCTCCCCAGTTTTTTCTCTCTCTCTACCCCTCACTTTGTCTCTCAATTTCTTTCTCTCTACCCCTCACTTTCCCTCTCTCTCTTACATCCCCTCTCCCCCATCTGTCTATTTATCTGTTAAGAATGCATCGATGAGAAAACGTTTGTGTGATACCTAAATTCATATACCACAATCAGTCAACACAGATGTTTTGTTATTTCTGTATCCTGGCATAAATGAAATGAAAAAACATTGCTTCTGATGAAGCTTATCTTTTTCACGCATGTACATTCAAGCATATCTAAGTTAGTCCTTTAACAACTCTCCAATTAGGCTGATGATGAATGGTGAATTAATAAATTAGAGGATAAATAAAGAGCAGACTAATATATGTTATTAGGTGCTAAAAGTAGAGCCGATGCTCCTTCACTCATTAGTATTTTTACCATTTTTGTTTTTAATAATTTTACTTTCAGAATAATACAATTAATTTCTTCAATTAAGAATGTCTTCATGGGGAATATTTCTCACAGAAAGCAAAGCTCTGTCTCTACCTGCTTTGGAATTGAGGCTGTCTCATATTCTCCACTCTATCTCTCTTTTCTCTCTCGCAATTCATCCCTTTCTTTGGTGGAATTGTCCGGTTACAGCCACCAGGGCAAAAGTCTATTCCAATTTCCACAGATACTCACCTTCCTCTTTTGCAGCAAGTGCACGTGCCTATACACTTGTCATGTTCAAACAGCCCACAAAGCACCGGGAACATTGCCTTTGCCATAGCGGGTACAGTTCTGTGAGAATGACAAGCGTAGGAAACTGTGGAAAAATTGGTTCCATATCCTGGAAGTAGTTAACCTGACTTCTGACTTCTGTGTCTTTACTTGGATCGCGTCCGACATCCGTCACCCCAGAATCAGTACATTAACTGAGCGGGTGAAAGGGACTCACCCTAATTCTGCTTTGGAATGTTCCTTTATTTCTCCCTGTGACCTTTATATATTTCTCTTTCTCTATCACCCTTTTCTTAACAGACACAGACAGAGTGACACACACACAACGATAGACACACACAAACAAACCGACTTTGTCTGTGGCCTCTTTGAGTTCAGGTATTGCTAGCCTGGGAAAAATGTTGAATGTATGGTGTTTGATTCCCGCTAGACGGTCCTGAGGGAGAAAAGAAACCTCTAGGCTTTAGAAACCACTCCTGTGTTGTAAGAGTCTAGCATTGCGAGAAGGCTTTGGCTTGACACCAGAGAGACTGAACAAACTGTTCTCTTCTTGTATTCTTGGGCAGCTTTACAGGCAACAGTTGACAGTGGACCCCTTATGTGCTTAAAAAGATGTGAAAACAAAGTGGTTTTATATATAAAAAAAACGCAAAAGGAGGCAGAACATAAGCCGTGTCTCGAGGCAGGATGAAAAGAGGCACAGAGAAAGAAAAAAGAGATAAGTGAGTGAGAGAAGAGACACAACGAGAGAGAGAGACAGATAGAAAAAAGACAAAGAGAGAGAGAAGAAACAGAGAGGGAGAAGAGACAGAGAGACAAGACGGAGAGAGAGAAGGGAGTAAATCTCAGGTGAATTGATAAGGAG
This sequence comes from Novumbra hubbsi, assembly GCA_016801125.1. NCBI lineage: Eukaryota > Metazoa > Chordata > Actinopteri > Esociformes > Umbridae > Novumbra > Novumbra hubbsi. Next base: position 6,003 of record JACXGK010011669.1, read on the forward strand.
CGCGAGAGGTAACCGATGGAAAGGAGAGAACAAGTGTTAAGAGGTAGGATTCCAGACCCCCGAAACAATGAAAGGCAGAGGAAGGGCAAAGGATGTGTCTGCTATGCCGTGTGAGGCTTCTATACTTACTGGGTTAATAGTTGGGATGGGCCCCCTGTCCTAGACATAACTTTAGTGACATAACTAGACATAACTTTAGTGACATAACTAGACATAACTTTAGTGACATAACTAGACATAACTTTAGTGACATAACTAGACATAACTTTAGTGCACTGTGTGGGGGGTGTAGGATGCCATTTGAGACACAGTTGTAGTGGAAATGTTGGAAGTCAGAAGTGTTGAAGGAAACCGTCCCGTTTTCCCAACCTGAACTGTCGGCCTTGGACTGGACATTGTTAATGCATCACATTCCATGTGTGTCGGTGTGTTTGTGTTAGTCTCTGTGTGCGTGTGTGTACTGTGTGTATTAGAAGAGACTGAGCGTGTTTGTTGTCTGTTTGTTTTTATGCTATGAGTGAGTTAGAGGGTCTGTGTGTGTGTGTTTGTGTGTGTCTGTGTGTACAGCTCTGGCAAAAATGAAGAGACGGCCTTTCAGCACTTTTGCAAATAATTTCATAAGGAACGTTTTCAGTGAGGAACAGAAGGGTTCAATATGCAGTGGTCTCTTAGATTGAAACCTTCTGTATCTCATAATTTCCTTTAAAAATGTTTGGGAAATAAAATAATAAGTTGCAGTGGCGTCTTAGCTTTTTCAGGGCTGTATCGTTATCGCTGGGCGATGTGATGTGTACCACGCCGTTATAGCTGTTCTCTATAATCAGCCATTTTTGGTGTAGTGAATGATACGGTCAATGTTTAGAAGACGGAGGAAGACACTGGATTTGGGTCCAGTGGGTCTTTTCAAGTATCGGTTTTCAAATGCCCCTCAGCCAACTGCACTGGGGCCCCCTCCTGGCTAATGAAGGTTTTACTAGCTCTGCCTGAGGGGCAGGAGCTGGGGACAGAGGCTGGGGACAGAGGCTGGGGGGAGGAGCTGGGGGCTGGGGGGAGGGGCTGGGGGGAGGGGCTGGGGGGAGGAGCTGGGGGAAGGGGCTGGGGGGCACCTGCTTTTCCTCTTAGCACTGTGCAAGGTTGCAATGGCTTTAGGTTTCATTGATGACAAGATACACATTATTGGAAATTGATTTTGTAATGTGGTCTGTTTTTTATCAAAGAAGGTTGATAGCATGTCATTAGCTGTCATTCAAGGCCCATGTGGCAACAGCATGGAAGAGGAGAGATAGTCATTTTCACTAAACATTCCAGTGACTATAAGTGAGTCAAAATGCATGATAGGTGCACCCTTAGAATAAAGGTTTCCCCCAGAGTCCATCATTGGTCCCCATAGGAGAAGCCTATTAGTTCTAGGTTGAATAGTTTCTTAATTTTATGCGGTACTCCTGTGAGCATCATGTAGAAGACTCAGTGAGTCCACAAGGGGATGGTAGGAGAGCCTTTGTTTTATGCGGTACTCCTGTGAGCATCATGTAGAAGACTCAGTGAGTACACAAGGGGATGGTAGGAGAGCCTTTGGGAACTCCTTTTGATAGCACCGTTTTTCTAAGGAAAAATATGTTTGATTTCTGAGTAATACAAATTATTTTATAATAAAGATTGTTTTGTGTAACTCTGAAACCCCCAAAGTGGTTTATCTGTGGATTGTTGATTTTTATTGAAGAGAGCTTCAATAAAAAAACACTTCTGAGGGTTTTAGTGCAACCATGAAAAACTAGAACTTGATGATAAGGGCCTAAGGAGAATATCACTGTAAAATTCCTCATTCACAGTTGTATTTGGATTAGAAACAAGGGGAGATAGAGAATGTGTGAAGCATCGTTTAAACCAGGGGAGGGCAAACTTTTTGGCTCGGGGGCCACATCAGGATTTTGAAATGAAATGGAGGGCCACATTTGTTTTTGTAATTTGTTAATCATGAATGATTTGCAGGCCAGAAAAAGGCAAAAGTAAAAACATACAGTACAGTAGATCCCTTATAATGTGTAAATAGTTTAAATTCTGACTGTATAAGAATGGGCTGGTGAGTTGTTTTTTAATTCCCCTCAAAACAATTGTATTACATTCCACGGGCCGGATGGGACAGCCTCGCGGGCCGCATTTGGCCCTCGGGCCGTAGTTTGCCCACCCCTGGTTTAAACCCTGTTCATTGATTACTATCCTAATGAATTTCAGGGTTAAATGAAATTGACGAAAAAAACTGTATCTTACAATGTTCGCTGTAGAACCTCTAATTCCTGCTGCAGGCTAGAGGATTTTGTTCTAAAATGCTTTCCAGAAATTGGTTACACTGGCTAATGATCAAATGCTTACAGTAAATCAATGTAAAGCATGAAAATATTCCAGATTAATTCATCTAACTCTGCAATATACAGGATTTGAAACGCCATAGTTGTGTTTAGAAACTTCAGCGAGAGGAAACAGCGCCCGAAGAGATGGTCTGTAATTTGGCACTAAACACAATTCTTCCAAGATGCAGCATAACACCTGATTAAGTGCTGTTCGCAACAAATCAGGAAATCTTTCAAAATATCCCAGAAGGATGTTTCCATGCTCCATGCAGTCTTTTTATACGAAGTCTCTTTTGCACCTAAGAAGACACTGGGTGGAATTTAATGAAAGGACTACAACAAGTAATATTTATATTTAAATGATTTGAGTCTCATTTTGCCCTCAAAATGCTTACTTTGCTTCTATGGATACTGTGATGCTTATGAGAGAGGCAGGACCAAAACGCAGGTGCGTTGTAGAGTTTGTATTTCTCTAGTGAAATACCCCCGAAGGAGGAGAACAAAACAAAAGGGTGCTCAGTAGCACACAGGTAAATAATAGGTAAAACACAAAGGCACCGAGAACCAGCGCATCCGCTGAATATCGAAAGCAGTGCTACCGTGCAAATGCTCTCCACGTACATGTAACAATAACGGACACAAGGACAAGACACAGGAGGGATTATATGGCTGCTCAACAGGCTGCACCTGTAGTGAATTAGGGAAGGGCGCATTCACAGGACATGGGAAACAGGACAACACGAACGATGATGACTAGAACTCCGGCGACGTCGCGCGCCGGCTCACCACACGCAGAGGTGGGGGCGCGTCCCTAGACGGGGACGTGACATGACAGAGGTGGGGGCGCGTCCCTAGACGGGGACGTGACAGATACTGTATATAAATCTCTAGTTTTACATTTTTATAATAAGTAAGGCTGGGGGGGTATGTATATGACAGTGGTGCATGTTACATTGAAGACTTGAAAGAAAAGACTATATATCAATAAAGATATGTATTTTTTTAACTTTTTTGGAAAGAAAAAAAAGTTCAGTGTTCTATTCATTTTTTCTAAAGCTGTATGTACCTGTATTTATAAATACTGTATATCTACAGTATATACAGTGCATCCAGAAAGTATATGGTCCACCCCATAATGACAAATTGATAAAAGTTTGTTTAATATTCTTAATAGACTTGCAAAAATTAAGAACATGTGCATACAGTGGAGGAAAAAAATATTTGATCCCCTGCTGATTTGGTACTTTTGGCCACTGCCAAAGAAATGATCAGTCTATAATTTTAATGGTCTATTTGAATGGTGAGAGACAGGATAACAACAAAGAAATCCAGAAAAACGCATTTCAAATAAGTTATAAATTGATTAGCATTTTATTTGATTAGTGAAATAAGTATTTGATCCCTTATCAATCTACAAGGTTTCTGGCTCTCAGGTGTCTTTTATACCGGTAAAAAGATGAGATTAGGAGCACTTTCTTAAAGAGAGTGCTCCTAATTTCAGTTACCTGTATAAAAGACACCTGAGCATGGATGCACTGCCATTTTCAGATCTCTCCAGAGATATTCAATCAGGTTGGGCTCTGGCTGGGCCACTCAAGGACATTCACAGAGTGTTTCCGAAGCCACTCCTTTGGTATCTTGGCTGTGTGTTTATGGTTGTAGTCCTATTGGAAAATGAACCTTTGCCCTAGTCTGAAGTCTATAGCACTCGGGAGCAGGTTTCCATCAAGGATGTCTCTGTACAATGCTGCATTCATCTTTCCCTCAATCCTGACTAGTCTCCTAGTTCCTTCCGCAGAAAAACATCCCCACAGCATGAAGCTGCCACCACCATGCCTCACTGTAGGGATGGTATTGGCCAGGTGATGAGCGTTGCCCGGTTTCCTCCAGATATGACGCTTGGCATTCAGGCCAAAAAGTTCAATCTTTGTTTCATCAGACCAGATCATTTTGTTTCTCATGGTCTCTCTGAGTCCAAACTCCAGTGGGGCTGTCATGTGCCTTTTACTGAGGATAACTGAGGCTTTCGTCTGGCCACTTTACCATACATGCCTAATTGGTGGAGTGCTGCAGAGAAGGTTATCCTTCCGGACAGTTCTCCTCTCTTCACAGAGCAATGCTGGAGCTCCGTCAGTGACCATTGGGTTCTTAGTCACCTCCCAGACTAAGGCACTTCTCCCCCGATCGCTCAGTTTGGCCGGACAACCAACTCTAAGATGATTCCTGGTGGTTCCCAACTTCTTCCATTTACAGATGGTATGATCCATATCAGCATATCTGTGCCTCGATTCAATCCTGTCTCGGTGGTCTACAGACAATTCCTTGGACTTCATGGCTTGGTTCGTGCTCTGACATGCACTGTCAGCTGTGGGACAGTGGTGTGCTTTTCCAAAACATGTCTAATCAACTGAATTCACCACAGGTGGAATCCAATCAAGTTTTAAATACATCTCAAGGATGATCAGTGGAAAGGGGATGCACCTGAGATACATTTAGAATGTCATGGCTGTGAATACTTTTGTACATGTGATTTGAATTTTTAATCGATTTTGCAAGCCTTTTTTTCACTTTGTCATTATGGAGGAATTGTGTGTAGAATTTTCTGGAAAACATTTTATTTAATCCATTTTGGAATACAGCTGTTACACATAAGAAAATGTGGAAAAAGTGAAGCGCTTTTTACTTTCCGGATGCACTGTATTATCCTATATTTATCAACAATGCAGATGTTCTTTCATTCCACATAAGTGATGTCTAAAATATGTAAGTGCTTGTGGATCATAATCCAATTGAACATCCTCCTCTTCCCTGTGATTTCTTTAGAGACAAGAGCGGCGGTACAGAACCATTTCCATTGATATGATTGCGATGGTATCTGGTGCATGGTCCCTTAAGTCCTACTGCTAAAGCTGACGCTCTAACTGAGTCTTTAGCAACCAAACCAAGTCTTAAGTGCTCTCCTGGCTGCTCTGTGTTGCTATAAGATGCTTGGTTGGGCACTCGGGCTATAATTCAATTAGATTTAGGAATCTCATAGTTACGACTGAACGAAGCCGCTTTGCTGTTATGGAGACGGACATGGGGGAGGCATTTCCTTGCAGTCCTTATTTACAGCAGTTGAACCGTGTTTCAACCATGTTTGTTCATTCGTAACTGTTAACAAGGCAACAGTCTGTTTACAAGGCAACAGCAAAACCATTGCTTATCACACAACCTGTGGCTTGTAATGGTTTGCATGGCCTAGTTTATCATTCACAATGCTTTAGAAGGTTTTTATAAACATGTTTATTTTTTTCACAGTTTTTCACTGTTGTGGACCAAAGGCAAACAACTAGAAGTTGTTGCTAGACACAGTACCATGTGAATAATACCAACATGTAAAAAATAATGAAATATTTACTGGGGATAATTGAAATGTAAAAAACGTCACTCTGTACAGCGCTCTTGATTTACCATCCAGCTAAATCAAACCACCTGTATTAAACAATGTCACCATCACAGCACAGTTCCTTGGTGATTTTAAGCTGTTTATTTAACTTAGGGGTGACCCTAAGTCATAAAGATGGGTTGAATGTCAAAGTGTGTCTGTCATTAATGGGACTACAAATGGTGATGAACTCTTTTCCCAGCATTTATCCTTTCATGTCCCTTTTCTCGACCTACATGCCCATATGGGAGGGTTAGGTTTAGGGTTATGGAAGGATTAGGTTTAGGGTTATGGAAGGGTCAGGCTTAGGGTTATGTGAGCTGAACCTCTCTAAACAAAACATTGTGTTTGCCCACCCATGTCTTGTGACTAGGACCCCAGCACACAAAATCACATACTTCACCCACTATCATCCCTTACTTCACACAGAATCTGAGGATACAGTTGTTCCCAATCTTTTTGACACATTTCTTCAAACTCAGGTAACAGCTCCAAGTTAACAAGGTGATCTGAACTCCTTTTAATTTTCCTAAACATATTGTAGATTTTCCTTCATTTCAAACAAATCACATGCATAATTTTCTCAAAACACTATTTTGCCAACCAAAATCTGTACTATGTCAGGAAAAAACAATTGCAACTTCCAAACACAACAAACAAAACTGTTGTTCATTAAATTCTCTGTTGCACATGGTATGTTTTCAATTAGCCCCAAATTGATATCTGATGAGTTAGTAATACACACAAGAAATGCTAATTTCCTAATTGTTTACAAAGATGTCTTAATTACAACAACTAGAAAAGAGGAAGCAGAGAACAACATGAGAAAGAGAGAGAGGGTGGAGGGAGGGGTGGTGGACAGGAGGGGTGGAGGGAGGGGTGGTGAACAGGGTGGAGGGAGGGGGGGGGGGGGGGGAGGGGGGGGGGGGGGGGGGGGGGGGGGGGGGGGGGGGGGGGGGGGGGGGGGGGGGGGGGGGGGGGGGGGGGGGGGGGGGGGGGGGGTGGTGAACAGGGTAGATGGAGAGGTGGTGGACAGGGTGGAGGGGCGCGGTGGTGGACAGGGTAGATGGAGGGGTGGTGGACAGGGTAGATGGAGTGGTGGTGGACAGGGTAGATGGAGGGGTGGTGGACAGGGTAGATGGAGGGCTGGTGGACAGGGTAGATGGAGTGGTGGTGGACAGGGTAGATGGAGTGGTGGAGGGGGGGTTGGTGGACATCGATTGTGAAAAAACTGTAATATGTCTTTTGTGTTTGGGGGCTCAGTGGATTATGGTAATTGTTGTTGATTACAACTGTTTAAAACAATAAACAAGAATAGTTATTTGGGTAATGAAACTACAGCTCCCTAAAGCCCTGCTTTCCATTTAAGTTATTACACATTTTCTCTTATGGATTATTGAAATACTCTCTTGAGAAATGGCTTGTTGAGCTCACAAACAAAAAAATGGTCTGAGACAGAATCTAACTAACTTAACCAACAATGGTTAAATTAATTATTTAATAATAGAAAAACATCAATGCATCTTAGTTTTTTCAACCTTGCAGTCCAACTCATGCTTACAACTGGACCCACATTGGTGGATCAACTCATGCTTACAACTGGACCCACATTGGTGGACCAACTCATGCTTCCAACTGGACCCACATTGGTGGACCAACTCATGCTTACAACTGGACCCACATTGGTGGACCAACTCATGGTTACAACTGGACCCACATTGGTGGACCAACTCATGGTTACAACTGGAACCACATTGGTGGACCAACTCATGCTTCCAACTGGACCCACATTGGTGGACCAACTCATGCTTCCAACTGGACCCACATTGGTGGACCAACTCTTGGTTACAACTGGACCCACATTGGTGGACCAACTCATGCTTCCAACTGGACCCACATTGGTGGACCACAGCTTTTGGTATTGTGACCATTTCTTGAGAATGACAAATCAGTTTTATTCTTTGCAAGTTGTTACTTTGAGTTCAGTCTGCACTGCTCTGTCAGTTGTCAACAGACTAGCAGCTTATGTTGTCTTCTCAACCAATAATCTGTTGGCAAGGTGTAACTGTTCTGATGGAAGGAGATTTTGGATCAGTGATCATGTGACTGTTGATCGCTTTGAAACAAGAAATGGCTTCTGAGGCATTTCAATTGTCAAGTCAGAAAGATTTTATTCATGATTTAATAACCAAACTGTACCTGATGAGCCGAGTCACACCATACAGTGAACAGAAATACAGAGGTACAATTAACTGACACAGTGTTTGCAAACTGTATTCTTCAAAATCATTAACCATTTAAAAAAAAAAACTCTGTAATTCAATATTTTCTAGACTATTCTATATTGTTTAATAATGACCCTGGAGAGCCGATGCTGTGGCTGGATGGGGACGCTGCGGAGGACTATGTGAATGCTAATAGGGACGATTCGTAATGACGCCAAACAGCGTTAGGCTCTAGCGGATACATAGGGTTTGAAAGGCCTGGCGGTTCTAGTGTTAAAATGCTTGTGTGGTTGAAATAAGGCTGTTGTTAGTTTGAATGATGCCACATTTGGACATTTTGGTAAACAAATCGTTCAATACAAGATAACTTATTCAAACGGTTTCTGAATTCAATAATGTAAATCGACCTTTCCTTTATTGGATTTTCCCTGACATGGAAGTTCTCCCACAAAATTGCTTTTTGTCATACCAATGTGAGCTCCATATGTACGGGTGTTCCGGTTGTGCAAATGATCCAGTAACTTGTTGTGTGAAGGGGCTTTGCTCTATCAACCGGCATTATTATGCTGTATTGACACTTTGCATTTGATGTTTGTTTTTCCAGTAATTGCTTTGTGCTTGTGGTATTGAAATGGGGTGCCTACCTGATGCTAGGGTTCCTGGGGCATTTCACCTGGGGGGGGTGTGGGGGGGATCTTAGGTGGTATCCATCATGTTGCAGAGTTTTCTACGTGACAGAGATTTGTTTTACCCATAATTAGCCTGAAGGAGCGCAGGAAATGGATAAGGGTGCTGAACAACACAGCCTACTGTGTCAGAACGCATATTAACAAACAATACATGTGTTCATGGTTTCTTTGATTTTGTGCTACCAGTCTGTATGTAATCTCAGTGGTCTGTGGTAAATAATAGAGCAACTGCATGTTTTTCAACAATGTTACTATCAGCAGATTACTTGAGTCATATACTAGTTATCAACATTTTACCTCTTTCCAAAAGACATTCACATTTTAGTCATTTAGCAGACACTCTTGTCTAGAGCGGCTTATCTAGAATGTACATATATTAGAAAATGGCTTGATAATACCACCACACAGTTTAGTAATACACTGTGTGGTTAGAATGTGCGTTCTAATCAATGAATTAGTCATCAGGAAAGGTCAGTGCTAAAAAAGAGCATACAAGCACATTGAGGATGTCACGAAAGATGACAGCAATGTTAGGTCCCTAAGAGCAGGGAATTCAAAAGAGGAAACAGGAGGGTGAGCAAGAATGTAGAACCACGTAGCCATGTGCCGCAACCACGGAGACCCGATGCTCTGGGACTGTGGCAGAACACACAGGCAGATGAAAACAGAGCTGGCTGAGTAGCAGAACTTTCTTGGGGATCCATATTACTATAATGGCCGGGAAGTCAAGGGCCTGGAGGGCAGAAATCGTTGAGATTAATTTGTCCTTGTTGACCGCAGATGAGCCGTTCCAAACCCGGAGTGATAGCAGGTGTTTCCGAATGGGTGGTTCAGGCTGGGAACTAACAATTAGAAAGGTTGTGGCCCTAGGATTGGATTAACTATGGAAAGGATGTGGCCCTGGGTTTGGAGTGACTGTGGAAAGGATGTG